>JAZGTJ010002148.1:4849-42585 GCA_036877575.1 Botia almorhae
CATTATAGCATTAAGTCTGTACGGGGTTCAAGGGCTGGTCCTCCTGACCATGCGCCTGTTTAAGACTTGTGACTCGCACTCAAAGGTAACAATTGTGACTGGAGCTGCAGACAAAAGCTCTACTCAACACACTCACTTTTATTTTTCCATGCACTGTGCTTTAAATGACTAATTTGATAAACGCTAATCAGTCAATTACAATCACATGCACCCAGTAAGTAAATAACACGACCTCTCAACAGGCCACGAGCCCGCAGACTGAACCCTGCGTTGTTTTCCTGTGACACTCAGCCGATGGAATGTAAGAGGACGAGCTTAAAGTCATTGTTCGGTCTGCACCAGCGGCCAGAGCAACAAAAATCCAAACCAGTGCCAAACTGTTCAACTCTAAAATAATGTGAAGATGTTTCCAAAGGCTATCAGGTCACATGTTTACAGTTATTTAGTCGTTCAGTTATAATTGTGTGTTCAATATAATCATATTTGCGTTTGTTAAAAGCGTTGACCACAGCCTAGATAAAGCTTTGTTATATTTCTGTCTTTTTGGTTTCCACATTAATCAAATACCCAATAAAGCCGCAAACCGTAAATTCTGCTTCTTTGACGCCATCTCTGTTTGCAACATAAAATTGCCGGTTACTTTACGTACTTTTTTTAGGAATGTTGAATTAAAATAAAGCCAAACCGACGCTTCCCAGGAAATCAGGCCAGACAGCTTACATTATATATCATTTTTATAAACGTACCGTTTATTTTTAATAAGAAAACGTACAGATTGCAGCGTTATCTAGCTTACAAACTTGCTACAGCTAATTTGCCTCACAGAATAAAACGTCTGCTTTCAAAGGTGTATTTTTAACCTTATAATTTGTGGTGTTGATTTACTAATTCACTCATTTGTCTTTCACGTACGTAGGACTGAGAAATGAGTTCTGGCTGTCTGGGGACATCAGGCCCACAAAAAGTCGAAACCCCTTGAAACCGCAGCAGTGCATCCCACAGTTCCAGCGCGAGGCTGTTGGGAGAAACAGGAAATGGGTTTTGGCATGTTGACTTGGGAGAAAATCCCCTGAGGACTCCTCAATAGACGGCTATTAAAGCTTAATTGCTCGCCTATCTTGGAGTGATCCGCGTTCACGTGAGGTAAACAGCAGTGGCCATCTATACCTGAAGGCAAAGAAACAGAACGGCCCGGGCAGGACTCAACCGCTGACACAACACCTGTCCGTAATGAGCATTCGTGAGTCCTGGTCCCTCAGAATAACCTCAGTAATCACCAGGCAACGTCCTGATGTTTCTCAGGCAACATTGTGGATGACAACAGCTCGGAGAATTTCCACAGTCAGCTCCATTCCGCATTCTCTCACAGGAGAAACAGAGAGCGTCTGAGCTTTGTAGCCTTGCATTTGCATAATTCACTTTGATGGCAAGATATTAGCCCTCCATCCTCGCTCGCCATGGTATCTGAAGATTACAAAGGGACTATTTCCAGCGCCACACAGACTACCAGAAGGAGACTATCAAAGGAAGAGAGCAGCCTTTCAAGTTAGGACACTTCGATTGTGTTACAGATTGGTTCCAGGTGAGGCGGCTTTGGAAAGCTCAGCCAGAGGAAAATTGCCCTCCACGAAGTGCCGGGTGAGGCTTCACGGTTGGGATGGCGTTCCAGAATTCCGAAACTACTCACGTTTGGCGGGATTTGAAAGGATGAAGGCTGGGCCTCAGAAATCTTGTTGTGGTGATTGCCTACATATTAAAACCTAAGCGTGCTGAGGGGAGTTTTGAAGGCGGGAAAATAGCCTTTGATTGTCACTGTGATGCTTCTGAACAAATATTTTCCAGATCTGCTGTTCATCATCATCACATACTTTTTCCATGTGAGAATATGATGAGTGGTTGCCGGCGAGTGACAACTGTCATTATATTTGTACAATCTGCTGAAAAACAACTACGTATAATGTAATAACGTCAGATAACCGCTGTGCTGTGATTGTTGACTTTTTATTGGTCATAGAGAACTGCGCGGTATAAATTACAGTGCTGAAACCATCAATGTGAACGTCCATACTGGTTTAAGCTGGTTTAGGCTTTAGGTGCTTGTCTCGATCAGGGTTTCCCAACCAGGGGTCCAGGGCCCACTTGAGGGCCTCCAGAAACTTCCAAGAGGCCCCTCAAGATGACAAAATGGTTTAAAATAACACAGATAAAGCGTAAAAATAATGCTTAAAATAACGTGTTTGGTTGTTTTTATGATGGATATTCAGTTTGTTATTTTATTGCATGTCCAGCCATCTAGAACCATCACATAGCCATGTTGTTATATATATTAAAAATGCTTCTTTCTGATGATGCTGGTTAACCAGTGGAGGTTATGCTAGTTATAGTTAAGCCTGGAAAATAAATAATTAATTTATCACACAATAAATTAATAAATAATTTAACACACAAGGCTGGCGAGCAGCCATATTGGTCTGAGAGAAAGCAATAACATGAGAAAAAACTGCTAAATTTTACTTAGATATTAGATAGTTTTACTTGATTTGCTGAGACATTAAAATAACAGCATATGCAGACAATTGTACAGTATATTATTATCCAATCTTTTTTCCGGCCTAAATATATTTATATATTTATGTCTTCTGTGGAAGCTGCAAGACCATATTGTTTATCCAATCAATTAATTCGGTATGAATGCAGAACGTCCTACTTACCTGTTAAACTATTGACGCTTTCATGTGGCTTTGGAGAGACTCTGAAGGGAGGGCGGGAGATCTTATGCTTTCAAAGCTAGCTTGCTATTGCTAGCCTCTCCGAAATTGCCCATAATGCTTCAAACTGCAATCCGTCCAGTGAAATATGATCAGCGAACATCGTTTAACATTATTGTTTCTGCTGTAATACACTTCCAGCGGTCATCTTCTTTCAATAGACTCAGTGCTGCTCCTGCCAGGTGTAAGAGCCAAGTCTGCCTGCGCAGTCAAACGCATCATAAAGCAAATCTCACCGCAACACTTTGCAGACCTGAGGATGCCTCAACACATGGATGGTTTCCTGTCAGGCCGATTCAAAGCAGGCCGGGAGCGGAAGACACGAGCAGAGCAGCGTTCTGTCAGATCTGTCTCAGTTTGCCAGGATCTGCTCCATCATTCACCTGAGCTTCTGAAGTTCACGTTGTCTGCAATGTACAGCTTTAAGAAACCTGAGATTAATTAAAGATGCAATCCATAACCATAACCGAAAATCAGTTACTGAGCAAGTACATAACAGAGTTCAAGACCATCTCCTTACCGTACCATGATTCACAGCCATAAGTTTATAATAAAGATTTATCATTTGAGTTGTCTGGTCTGATTTCCTAGGAAATGTCAGTCTGGCTTCATTGTACTTCAACATACATAATGCAAAGTACATAAAGTAACCTGCAGTTCTATGACTCAAACAGAGATGGCAGTAGAGAGGTGAAAGCTACCGACTGGAGCTCAGCTCAACTTTAAACAAATCTTGCAAGCCGGTGATGAGTTCGGTTAGGTTCGTTTCACAGCGTTACTGTCATTGTAACATCGTCTCTCTTCGGCTCCTCTCAAAAACGATTATGTTCATTATCGTGCTAAATCGGAGAGCTGAGGTTAAATCAGCACGAATGTGGACCAGAAAGAATCCGGTCTCTTAGCATTATTGACGTGGGAATAAAGAAATCTTGTAATGGTTCACTGATTCTCCCCTGATTGAGTTTACACTAAGAGGAAAGATTGTTTCCACCTTCAGCAACACGTGAATGTAGATCCGGCAGGTCCTCAGCGCTCGGCTGTGATCCCTCCGCGCTCTGGAGGGGCCACACAGAGCAAATAAGCTGTTATTTCACCATTGTTTGAAAAGCTTGAGGAGAGATTGGTCCTGTAATGAAAAGAAAATAGAAACGATGTTCCCATGACGGATATGATGGCGCAAACGGAGCCGGGCCGCGCTGCAGTGTGGAGTTCACACCTCTGTTCTGGAGCCTCACTCCCCCTCAGATGAAAACTTTGCTGCCTGACTCACATTCTCAACAGCCTGATCTGGCCCAGGGGCCCATGCCATCACTTCCTGTGCCTGATTTGTTTGGAAACTTTAATCCCAACGCCTGCACAGCAATGCTCCGTTTCTCTTGCAGAACATCCAACAAACATGAGCTGTAAACACAGAGGCCTCGGAAACGCTCGAGCATGCTATAGCTGGCAATCAAAACAGATTTTAGTGATGGTATATTCTGCCCTTGAAGGTTACTTGTTCTTGATTGTATGAGCAGCAAAAATCAGTTTTGCCTTCATCTTCTGGAGATGTTTTCCCAGAAAGTACCGTAGCTATAAGATTGCGCCCTGTTCTGGGGTCAGTTATCCATCCTCTATATCACACTTGTACACAATAGGGCCATCATAAAGTTCCACAAGGGTGTGTGTTTATGTGTCAGAGGTCACTTAACTTCAGAATGCCCTAAAGCGGGTCCACATGTCAGGGGATTCGCTGCATTGAGAATCAAAACCAGAGTACGGGAGGAAGTCCTCTGTTTATGTTTTTCATAGACCTTCTCTTCTCTTTCAAAGGAGAAAGCCCTGCTGGCAGGCGTCTCAGAGCCGCGTTCTCTACACTGCACAGATTTAAAAGCTTCAACATCTCGGGGTCTCATTGTATCTTTCATCTTGGTGTCTGGTGAAATCTATATTCTGAGTTTAAAATGTAGTGAGAAGACGTTTATGCAAATCAACCCCGATCCTCAGCTGTCAGTTCATTCCCAGCTAACGGGGAACGTTCTCAGAACATTGGCTAACATTCTCTAAAAGTTATCCCAACATTATAAACAGTTCTTGCAGTAACGTTAGTTAACGTTAATGTTATAGATCTGATATATGAAACAATATTTTACATTGTGTAACATTTCAAAAATGCTACAGAATTATTAAAAAAATGTTTAAACAGCGTACTTATAATAAAGCAATAACGTTAATCAACATCTACAAAAACTGGAGGTTTTGAGCATTTCTAGAACATTCACAATAACATTTTTAACGCTTCTGTTACTAAATGAAAACATCAGGGAAACATTCTTACAACGTTAGTTTGTTAGCTGGGCTGTAATTGGATTGAGCTCTCATGTGTATACACTGATAATTATGAAAATGAAACCCATCTGCATATAACCAATATTTTCATAACTAGTTTTAGAATGTGAACTCACAAGACCTGAAGACAAAACAATGAGGGCACGATGCCATTGTGAGCATGTGCTGAAGATGTCTGCCGGTCCCAGTATGAGTTTACACAGGCTGATGGGAGCAGATTCTGTGTGACTGTTGCTGTCATGTTCCTCCCTCCCATTTGAGTGCACGCACGTTTGTTTGCTTTTTGTTACTCTCGTGTTGCTATGACAAAGTCGTGGCGTGTCCTTGTTTTGTCTGCGTGTGGATGCCGCCTTGTTTCACGTTTTCACACAAATTCTCAAGAATAAAAAATACGTCAAATCAAAAATGTAACATATGTATCCATGTGGATAGACAGACAGACAGACAGATAGATGCTCTCTCTTTAAGTCCTATATATATTTTGTATATATATTTATATTTGTATATATATATATATATATATATATATATATATATGTATACATAGAAAGCATTTATATTTTACTTTTGTATATTAATGTTTTTTATTACAAAGGAACAGAAATATTTGCCGTTTGCAAGTTAAAAAAGCACTGATTTGTTCTTTCCGTTTATCTGCGGGCCGTGATGAACACACAGCCTCACAAGAGCAGCAGAACTGACCGAAGCTATAATGACCTAATCGATCTGATGACCTCTGATGCACACGAACATGCAGACGCGCGCAGCTCTCAGAGTACACGTGCCACACAGCCCTTCCTTGACGTCCACGTGCAGGCAGGTCATTGTTTCTGCTCTGAGGTCAATCCGCTGCTCTGCCTGGTGCCATGTTCATTTCATCACCATCAATGTGAAGTAATCCTGACAAGGCGCCTCCCAAGATCACCCATGTGACCCCTGTGGGGGGGTTCTGCACGTCTGGATTGCTCGCCTCTCTTACCGTGCTGTAATGCAGAGCTCCGTTTGAATCATCACACTCAATAGGGCAGTTGACCCCAGATGGTCGACAGAGCCCTGGTGTGTCACAAACCGCAGCGGCCCTCCTTTGCCTGGACTGGGTGGAGGAGAAGGTGGAGTTTTCTGGTTTCAAACCTACCGGGAGGACGAAGGGGTTGATGTTTGGCCAGAATTTGAGCGACAGGCCCGGCTGATTGAATTAAGCTCTGTGTTATTGAAATATCTCTGCAAAAACAGAAAATAAGCGGTGACAGACTCCACAGACACCAAACTGGCCTGTGGATGTGATTTTTTCTGCCGTCTGGAGGACAGTTTCCAGACATGCCAGCGCGCTGATCTGCGTGGATGCTCTCCTGCCAGACGGACACAACGTTGGCATCCGCATCTGCCTGTTTCAGTGATTTCTTCAGCAGATAGTCAAATAAACATTGTTAATAAGCTGTATTTATAGAGTTCTCTTCCATGAAAGACTTTTTCCAGAACGTTCGGGGCTGAGCTTGGAGCGAACGATGTAAAGCGTAATCGCTATGAATTCACCTTTTAATTTGTGGTTTCTGTTAATAATAATAATGATAAGGCTCCAGCAATCTATATTACCTCACATACAGGGTTAAGTGTACAGAGTGGATGGATAATAATAATATTATTCATATTATAATTACCTGGGAGTGGTTACTGTGGCAGGGGAGTGGCTAATGGATCTGGCTCCGCCCAACATCATCAGAGAAGGTCTGTCGCTCCGGAGGGGATGTACATTTACAGATTGTGATTAGAGGTTACAAGAAATATAATGATGGGCACTGATAAATCATTTATAATAAACACTGCAGTATTCCATAAAAAATATAGTACATTTTGACGTACCACCGTCAGTGTAGAGTGGAATAATGTCTTACAGTCTAAGCAAAGGTTTCAATCTAGTCGTTCCAAGTTCATCCACATCCCATTTTCTCTTCGGTTCAGTTACAAAGATAGATCGGAATTCTGGCGGAATGCTCCTCCTGACTCAACTGTGATTGGCCGATAGCATAACATTCAGCAGGAAGGAGGAGACATCCAAACGTGTTTCCAGTTTGCGTTGTTTGGATGAAACGTCCATTTCTGTTATCTAACCATCAGTTCTTATTTTGCTTTTTCAGTATGGATAGATTTCACCTTAGGTAACAGTGGGAGCCTAAAACCCTCCAAAAAGCCTAAAGACAAACATGGACCTGTAGTGCAAGCGAATCTGCTCCAAGTCTGGGTTTAGATTTCCATCTAAACTGATTTCCATCTGAATTCAGTGTAAACATGGCGGACGGCATCTGTTTTTCTGTAGAATGGAAAGAGCTTAATGAAATTCTTTTAGTTCAACTTCTCCTGTCCTCTCAAGCTTTATATTCTCATGTCTGGCTTGTTTAATTCCATAAATCTGTGCATGTGGCCTTCAAGGTCTCAATGACTGTGGGTGGTCAGTAATCTTTAAAGGAAACTTTTAAAATGAAATGTGACGTCTTCTCTGCATATATGCGAGTTTCGATCTCTTGTACTTTTAGGGATATATGTTTTGGGGACACCTAGGTGAGGAGAGAGTAAGAAGGGTTAAACAAGAACCAAAGCTGAAAGTGAGAGCCGGTCTTCTCAATTAACAGGGAACCTTTTTAGAACGTTGACTAACATTCTCTAAAAGTTCTCTCTAAGCGTTTTTTTTTTGCAGTAACATTAGTAGAATGTGTTTTGTAGTTCTTAAGTAGTGAAATGTTTTAAAAATGTAACAATTAAAATAATTAAAAATAATATTTTTACTTTTTTGTTACTAAATGGAAACATGAGAGAAATGTTTTTACAACATAAAATTGTTAGCTGGGTTAGCCTTCTGTGTTAGTCATGAATGAGATTTAGTTTAGTTTAGTTTAGTTTAGTTTAGTTTAGTTTAGTTTAGTTTAGTTTAGTTTAGTTTTCGTTAGCTAAACCTATGCTAAGCACGGACCATTTCTGAGAGTAATAAACGTTACCACCTTAAATCGGATTTCAGTGACGTATATCAGACATATCAGAGATTCTCAGACTCAATTCTGGGAGATGTATCACTTCATGGGATTTTCCTTATACAAGTAACTCATCCTTGAGGAGCATCGCGATCATGACTGACAGATTATTGTGAAAACTCAGCTCAAGTGGTGTCACATGACCGCAGACATCTGGGACTCTCCTGGCTCAGGGAGAGAGCATCAGAGGAGTTCCCAGGACTCCCTCTGTGCCTGGCTCTGTTTTAGCAGAGTGACGAATGTGCTCAGGTTTCATGCAGTAAGATAAGATCAAGTTTGTGAGAATTTTTTACCGCAACCAGCACTGGTCAGCGCTCACTCCCAGAGCAGATGCAGTAGAGAGCATTACAGTCCAAATTGCAGGCAGTCACGCTAGACAGAAACGAGGTTCAAGGTCAAAGGTTGCACTTCCTTATTTGCTGTGTTACTGAGCAGTTTCCAAACGTATCCGGGGCTAAAATATGAACACTTTCAATATTAAATTTTATACCTCTGAAGAGGGAGAACCTAGAGAAAGCTCATGAGCAGCATTCGGTCCATTTTTAAGCTGTGGAAAGGTCCGTTTGAAATGTACAAAATGAATTTCTGAGAGCACAACATCAACATCTCATTGGCTAACAGATGTCAGCGTGTCACAGCATTAACTAAAAAGTTCTTAACTCTCAGGTCATATGACAGCATTTATTTTTACAAGCCCCTGTGCGTTTTAAATCTTAATTATGGTTAGGTGGCTAATCTCTTGTCATCTATATATTGTATATCTTAATATTTAAATATTTAAGAAATATTTTGTTAAATAAATGTTTTAAATAGTGATGGAGTGGGTGAATGGAGGAGGAAGGGAGGGAGGGAGTGAGTGAGTGAGTGAGTGAGGGAGTGCATGGATCAGTTCTTGAGTAGCTCATCTGCATTTATAACACGTTTTACAGTTTGACTTCTACCTGTTTCCAACAAAGATTCCTTTTTTTTAAGACATTAGAAAAATGACTTCTTCATGATTGGTCAGCATTTAAGCACATATTTTATTTCACCCCTGCTGGTTTAGGAAATACTAAATAATGTTGTTATTAAATGTTATATATATTTCATGTAATATTAAAAACACACAGGTGGTACAGTGTCATCCTAGTGAGAAAGCAAGGCGTTTGCCATGTGTGCTACAATAAATCGCTCCCTTTTTTAATGTCAGTCATTCCACTTTTACTGCCAGTGGAAAGTATGCAGTCAAGAGTCTCGGACGAAGAGTGCAGGGCTCAAAACTCACAAAACACACTCAGCCAACTCATCTGGCAAACTTTTGAGCCTTAACAGCCTCATGGAGATGAGCACTTTTAAAGCACTGTAGACTTTTAGGTCTGGATTCCATGCCCAGCGCACATCAAAAGTCTCACCTGCCTCTCCAAGTCTCCGACACCATTATCCACAGGAACAGAGCCAGCTAGCCATCGCTAATAAAACTGGTGCTTCTATTCTGACTCAGATGTCTTTGTATTATCCCAGCTAACGGTTTTAGGTTGTAAGAATGTTTCCCTAATGTTTCCATTAATGTTACTGTTTGAATGCTATTCAAACTTTTTAAAATTCTATAACTTTTGTAAGTTGTTCTTGGAAAACGTTCCACTAGCAACTTAAGAATAACGTTTTTGATATATGATATGTCACATTAAAAACGTTCTACCAATGTTACTGCAAGAGCGTTTTTGATAACATTAAGAGAACTTTTGGAAAACATTAGTCAATGTTCTGAGAACGTTCCCTGGTAGGTTATTGTGTCTTCTACCAAAGTTTATGGAGATAATTAGAAGATTGTTATCACATCACGTGCTACAGCGAAATAAACGTCTTCGTCAAGTATGTGACACGTTGTGAATCGAGGTCATAAACAAAGACTTCATTAAATAGCAAATAAATAAAAGGAAAATGGCCATCGCTGGTTCCAATCCTGCAGTCTGTATGTGCATTAGTCTGCGAATGGATAACAAACTGAGGCACCAAGGGACGAGAGCTGGGGTGTTGGAAGACCCCTGAGTAGTGTTGAAGGGAAGATCTGCGTTCATTACAGCTGGCGAGCAGACGTCTAGCAGAACCTCCAGCCCCCTTCCGTCTGAACTCCGGCTTGCACCTCCTTTCTCCCTCTCTCACTTTCTCGCTGTTCGGTCTCCTGGGGAAAAGAATATTTCTCTCTTTGATTTCGATCTTGGCAGCAAACACAGCTTCTCTCCCACATGGGTAAAGAAGAGGAGAAAGTGAATAAAGGAACGAAAAGAGTATAAAAATGGACACCGACCGTTCAGCTCGTTTCCACCTGTGCGTGATGGATGTCTACGGTAATTATGAAAGGTCGCGACCTCATGGCTGCATACAGTGTTATCTGTACACACACAGCACTCTTAAATGCCTATAGGGTAACACTGCTTAAGCAGAGTTTGGATCTGCTGTGTTATGATTGGCCAGCAGTTAGTGGAAGGCACTTACATGTACTGTTATCATTAATGGAGTACAGCCTCACTGGGACAGTTCTTTCATTCCTTTGTGTTGTACGAATGATGCATTTCCATACTTATGTTGGAGCAGTGGAGCTTCACAAACGTTGAGCCTTGGTGCCCATGAAAGAGTCTAGGGTTCAAGCCTAGCTTGTGATATCTCTTATACATAGACTTATATTTTATAAAAGGACAAAGAACCTCACAAAATATACATTTATGTAAGAGACATAGGATGACAAATGAAAGCCAAAGATGACTTTTATAAAATAATGTAGCATGACTTAGTAAAATACAAAATGAGCCTGGACTAAAATTGGTGGTTTAAAACGAGCACAGATACAGATAAAGACAATAACACAGAGAGCTAACAGATCATATAGACATATCAATTTAAGGTTGCAAAAACATTTTCTTAACATTAGTAACAAAAATAATAGAAATGGTATTTTGAATGTTTTAGTAACATTCAAAAAGTCTTTTATAGAAGTATTAACATTATTGCTTGATTATAAGAAGGTTATTCAAACATTATTTTAGTCCTGTAACATTTTTAAAACGTTTCAATAACTTGAAGAACTTGATATATACAGTATATGATATCAAAAATCAAAAGAAATTATAATTATATATATTATATAAGATCAAGAGAAGTTCTACTAATGTAGAACTACTGCAAGAACGTTTATCATAACTTTGAGAGAACGTTAGCCAACATTCTGAGAATGTTCCCTGTTAGCTGGTTGGGTTGTGATGCCAGTGATACGCAGACAGGCACAGATGGATAGCAGGTCAATGGGGGTGAAGTGGACTGACACAGAGACAAGATGGAAAAAGGGAATAAAACATGTCGGAACGTTGGGAGAAAGGATGAAGAAGAGAGTGCGGAAAACTGAGGGGCATGTGGTGAATTCCAGCGCTGCTCTGCAGTGCATTGGGAGCGAGACTTCAGCTGAAGTGTTTGTGAGGCCCCTGTGGTTTTCAACCAATAAATCCACTGCGTGTCTTTAATACGGGCTGAATGTGGAGGCAGAGGAGTGCTGAAGGATGTATGGCCATTATTCAGCGGCCCACATCAGAGAGAGCAGATTGGCCCGGGACGGCACACTAGCTCTCTCTTCTTCCTCAGTCTGCTCGCAGCTCCGTCGAGGTGTGAAACGGAGAAGATCTCCTGAAACTCAGGCCACTGAACCAAAGCCTGAGTGACAGCCAGGCAGCAGTTCTCTGAGTAAGATTTAAGTGTGTGTATATATTGACACAGATCTCATATAGTATATAGTTTCTGATATACAGTATATATATATATATATATATATATATATACTGTATATATACTGTAGGAAAAGAAAACAATTGCTCTGTTTACTGTGGAGTCAAGAACTTTTTATGATTAAAAAAACTGAAGATGAGGCAAATGTCTCAAGACTGCAGAAGAAATGAACAGAACAACTGTGAGGTAACTGTTCCAATACTTAGACTCACATTAGATAAAGAGGTGAAACTCTGCTCTTCTTTTAAATTGATAAAACATCTATGTGTTGAAACAGACAATTAACAAAATGTGACATTCTGTACTTTTGCCTCACATTCATCTTTAAAGCATAAATAATTTCCTGTCTTCACAGCGTACTGTGCAATTATTTTTACTGTCCCATATATGTATCAACAAATTGACCGTTTCCATACACACACATACATGTATTTGTGTATATCTGATTTCTGTATAGTGATCTCTAGAACAGTATCCACCATATTTACAACAGTGTTGTATTTGGGCTTTTATTTAACAGCTGCCTCTTGAAAAGGCATCTTTATTTTGTGAGATCAGCGCCATCTTCTGTTTGAGATATCACTGGTCCTGCTGTGGAACTTCACATGCACTTCACAGTATGTACATCCAGTAAACAACTGCTCGCCGATCAATGTATACAGTAATGCTAAATAACATCTGTCATTAATATGCTTCGATATGATTAAGAACATTGAAACCAGACGCGCTCGTGCAGTTTATTTGAAGTTCCCTCTCTGTTTACATTCAGGTTGCTAAGATGAAAACAGCTCTCACGTGGCTGCGTATTAGTTTGATGAACCCCAGTGATTACTGTATTCAGGCAAAGCCGTGTTTGGCTTGTGCATTTGTTCTGGGCTCTGATCTGATGCTAGATGCTAATTCCGTGTCATCACAGGTGGACAAACTGCCTGTATACTGGCAACGACGACAACTTGCGTGCAATCAAAACAGAGATGCTGTCACAGGTTTATGATTATATAAATAAACTCACAATTTAGTAACTCTCTACGGCTTCTTCCAGCTAACAGGGAACGATCTCAGAACGTTGACAAACATTTTCTCAAAGTTATCACAAACATTCATGCAGAACGTTTCGGCAATACGTTTTCAACGTTATATATCGTATATCAAAAACATTATTTTTCATTATTAAAAATGTTATTAGTGCAATGTTTAATATCTTTAAAGAATTTAAAAAATGTTTGCATACCATTGTTTAAAAGATGGTTCCTGTAACTCATTTGGTAGAGTGTTGTGGGTTCGAGTCCCAGGGAACACAAGTATCGATAAAAATGTATAACTTGAAGTCACTTTGGATAAAAGCATATGCCAAATGCATAATTATTATAACCGAGCAATAACATTAATATAACGTCTACTTTTAAAATAACATTTTTAAATTTACTTAATGAAAACATTAATGAAACATTCTCACAACCTAAATTTGTAAGCTCATCTCCCATGTGACGCATGAAGCGTTTTTGGACAGTGCTGATTGCTGTCATAATTCTTCATGGGGACGGGCTTCTGGCTGGGGCTCTCACTGTTTGTAGTGCTTCATATGTCACTATGTTGCCTGTAGATTTGTGGGCCATCATCAAATTTTACTTGCAAGATGCTGGCTAAGACCCAGCTAACAATTTTAGGTTGTAAAACCAACATTCTCTTAACATAAAGCTTAACGCTTTATGTATTAACATTATTGTTCGGTTATACTGCTAATGTTCTAGCAGTAATGTTAGTAGAATGTTTTTTAACGTTATATATATATCAGTTGTTGGTTGAATGTTAAAAAACTGTACAAAAAACATTCTTATAACCAAGCAATAACGTTTATAAACGTCTATTCAACATCTATAAAACTGGACTTTTGAACCATTCCTAGAACTTTTAAAATACCGTTTTTGTTACTTAATGGAAATGTTAGAGAAACGTTCTTTCATCCTCAAGTGTAAACCACTAAGAGAAAATCCCACACACAGCTTTTTATGTGTCAGGGAATCTTCTCTAGAGATTAAAACTGTAAGAGATGAAGAGACAAAACTACAATATTGAAGAATAACAAAAGCATAAATTACTGAAACATGAAGAGATGCAGAACTGTTCAAATTCCCTTGTGACAAGATGGTCTTCTTGTGAGCTTGCTTTGAGTAATGTAGCCAGTGGTACAGTTAACACAACCTGACTGGAATCACCATAGAAACATTCGTAACCTCAAATTGTTAGCTGGGTCATTTAGACGAGAAGAGCTGATAGATGCTTAAAATAGGCACAGATTACTTTTTAATTATAAAGCAGAGGAATTGTGAAATATTTTAGAAATTTTCTGAAATAATTTTGAAAACAACAAAGGCACATGAATAATAATCTCAGGCCATACATGTAAGACTCATGCGTGTGTGTCTTGCATGTTTGTGGGTGGCTCCATCACTCCTGCTTGTCATTTTTCTAAATGCTTGACATAAAGTTCTGAGCTGAGCTTTTTCCCGTCAGAGCAAATAAATTTCTCTCTCTTCAGCTGAAAGCTTTCTTCTACCACACGGCTTTGTGGCCTGACTCTAGATCAGTACATGGTGGGGCAGCTTAAGCTTGTGGGCATCAGACATCCTGAATGAGGAACGAGAATATACCACCATACCAATGATTTTCACACAAGATAGCTAATATTTCAAGCTGCTGAGCTATAGCATCTGTGAACACTGATATTATAATAATGCATGTTTAATGTTATCCATAGACATTTAAATGTTAATAGTATATATATTTCATATTATTGTTTGTGTACAGGAGATTGCTGTGGTGTAACATGAAAGCTTACACTCTGTTTTACTTAAACTCTTGCTTGGAGTGCGTCACATCTCTACACAGCTCCAGTGTGCTGCTGACCTCTAGCGGAGGAAACTAGCCCAGGCCGTGAACTACCACGTTTAAACACACCAAACATATATTTATTTTCGATTATGTTGAGACAAACAATTTTGGTCGTGTGGGTCGCATCCAATACAACAAAATCTCTCATATGAACAACAAACTTAAGTTTTTTAAAACATGACAGTGTACAATTGTACAAAATTTGGACATTAGAATGAATTTAGTATTTTATTAAATGAATGAATCAACTAGACTCAGACTGCTGGCAACTTGGTTTTATCATTACAGGTATTTAAAAAATACTCATAAACAGTTATACCCAGCATTCATTCATCCTCTATACCTGTTCTGGAGTTTATCCCAGCATCCAGGCCCAGCATCCAGGCCCAGCATCCAGTCCATCACAGGACACACATAAACAAAAGCAAGTTATTTCCTATAGCAGAAGTAATTTGCCATTAGTAATATTTTGACTGTAATTTTCAATTTGAACTACTTTTACTTTTTATTTTTTGTTTTAATTAGATTGTGAGAACGTACACTTACAATAGTTAATTGAACTTTCAAAAAAGCACAGACATTTTTTTACATTTTATTTTAGTCACCTCCTACCACGTGATTTTATGTTTTCTTCAGAAATGAAAATGAGGCGTTTATGAAAAAGGCCCTCAAAAATAAAATTGTATAAATATTTTATCCGGCATTGTGTCTGCACGACACCTGTCTTTAGCGATGGTTTCAGGCACAAACACAGACACCTATCAGGGTCCTTCAGCGCTTCTGCATTGTTAAGACGAAACTCTCGGAGCTGCTGCCGGAGTCGCCGGGGAGCGTCTGTTGTTCACGTATAACAACCTCTAAATCACTGAAAAAACTGCATCTTATAAATATTTCTTTAAATACACTGAAAGTCAAGGTAAGAGGTCACGATCGGAGTAATTGTTCCTGCCGCGCGTTCACAAAAGCGATGTCTGGCTCAAGCTAGCGGCTAACGCACACAATCCGCTAAAAATGTAATATCGCTTTATTAAAGTTTGATTTTGTATTATCGTTATGGACGTCTGATGCCTCAGTCCTGGTATTGTGTGAACCGATACGTGTGGCTAATAGAGATGAGAGCTGAAGTGATGTGACTATCCGGCCGAGATGACAAAACTAAGTGTGCCAGAAATACAAGCGTTTAAAAAATACATTTAATTTTAAATCTGTTTTACAAGAATGCCGTTCCCGTTTTATCGGAACCTGATGCACATCCGAATTTATGGATTGGGAGCACTAAGGGGGTTCATTCCATAAAAAGGGGGGTTCAGTCTTGTGCCGGGACCTTTGTTTGGTCTGTCGGTCATAATGAAGGCTCGCACGTTGACATCGGTATTCTGCATGTGGTCGTTTGTCTCCTGTGTAGTATTACATCATTAAACGCCTTGAGAAAAGATAAAAAAGTGTAATTGAAGCTTGTGATCAGACGTGTGGCGGTGTTTGTATTCATTCTGCAATGAATGGTTTCAGATGCCATCAGTGACAACTGGCGACAATGCTGTTACCTCCTCCAGTCCGGATTTGGGCTCTGCACCAAACGAAGCCCTCAAGCAGGTCCTCGTTGTAATTGACAAGAAGGTTCGCAACATGGAAAAGAAAAAGGTAAAATGTTACCATAAAATCAAGTTGTCGTGTTATATGTGTATTTATTGTGGCTTTAATATTTGGATGGAATATGGAATATATGGAAAATTTGAATCAATAATCATACTTTTGTTTCCAGTAGTTAATGCAGTAACTTAATGTTTCTTAACATGATTAAAATTAATGTCATGAGAGTAGTTACATATAATAAAATTACAGGTTACTTTACTACTTATCATAACATAAGTCAAATAAAGTCAAACTGACATTTCCAGGGAAATCCGACCCGACAGCTCCAATTATAAATCATTTTCATAAACTTACCATTGTGAATCGGGGTAAGATAAGAAGACCGTGTTGAACACTGATCTGTTGTGTACTTGCTCAGTAACAGAGTTTGTTAATTTTTAACCCCACAAAGTTACAAATTGTCAGTTAGATGCTTTTGTGCTCTGTCATATGGGTTTGGTGTTGAATGTACAGTTTAATCTGCCGTGTGCCCTGCTTACAATTAACATGATACATTCTCTATTAAGAGCAAGCTGAACGATTACCAGACCAGGAAGAATAAAGGAGAAAACCTCAACCAAGATCAGCTGGTATGTGTCAATACACTGCTGGTCTTCTCACTACATTCCTCAAAGTAATACTTAATCCGTTTAAGTGTTCTATCTGCTGTTGTTTACTGTGTTGAAAGTGTATACTTTGTTTTTCTAGGAGGCTTTGTCGAAAGCACAGGAAGTGGCTCACAACTTGGAGTTTGCTCGTGAGCTCCAGAAGAGCTTTATAGCTTTAAATGTGGAAGTATGTTTCTCAGCTTCGGTCTAATAGTGAGCTGAGTGTGCAGTCTTGTGTTTCTACTTGTTTTCCTTTAAACGGATTGTTTTCTTTTAGATCCAGAAAACTGTGAAGAAGGCGGCGCGACGGGAGCAGCTGAGGAGGGAGGAGGCGGAGCGGAATCGACTGAAGGCCGTGCTGGAGGTGCAGTACCTGCTGGACCAGCTGGGGGAGGAAGGCGTGAGGCGGGACTTGACTCAGTCCAGCGGGGAAGCTCCCTTACTCACAGAGTCGGAGCTCATCGGCCTGGACGAGTTCTACAAGCTGATTGGACCAGAGCGAGACCCTAGTGTAAGGTGGGGTTGGTTATGTTGTTGTCGTCAGCTTAAATTGGTAGTTTAAACTTCCATTCTGCAGAACAAATTGCCCCTAAGGGGGGGGCAATAAAGGTAACTGAGAGCAAGACTGTTTGTTTTGGCAAAAAGTGGATTTAGTGTTTTCAGATGGTGCCTTAAAATGCCTTTTGATTCCAGGTTGGCCGAGCAGTTTGAGGACGCGTCCGTACACTTGTGGGAACTTTTGGACGGAAGGGATAAAGCTGTGGCAGGAACCACATGTAAGTAACTTTCAGTCATAAACTAACAAACTTGCTCTTCAGTGGGGCCGAATGCCAGTGGGGCCGTCCCTCGCTGGGGCCCCATGAATAGTTGCACTGGCTATAGATTTTGAAAGACAGTGCTCGGTCTCGGGGTCTGTGAGAGTCAGCAGCACTTCATGCTGACCTGGGGCCCATGTCAGCAGCTGGGCAGGCAGCCAGGGGTGTGCACAAAGCCCCTCTGCTGGAGGTTCTCATGATGGACAGGGCCTGCCTGGATATCTCTACCATGATCGTACCACTAACATTTTTCAAACCCTGCGTATGAGCCAGTTCATTGTTTGTTTCCTGAAGTTATTGCCGGTGCTGTGGATTGTTGTATGTATGAGGAGCTGTGTGTGTTAAACATGATTCCTATGGGTCTCCGCAGATAAAGCGCTTAAGGAAACGCTGGACAAGATGCTGCTGAGTGGATACTTCGATCGTGCTCAAACGCATCAGAACGGAGTGTGTGAAGAGGAGACGCGGACCGCCGCAGTGGAATCGCCGGAGAGCGAGGAACGTCCCGCCGAGCCAGGTTAAAACAAACACTGTCAGACTTTAGAGGAAAGGTTTTCACGCCTGGCTGATAGAACAAGCATCTCAAGCGACTCCTGTCTTTTTACAGAGGGGTCGACTCAAGAATACACAGAAGCTGTTGATGTTGAAGCCACAGAGGTGCAGATTTTACCATTATTGTTATGTACATGCTCGCTGAATGAAGTTTTGAATTTAGTTTTGAATTTCAAATAATTGTTTATTTAAATATATTGTAATAAATAACCAAATTAGTTTTTGTTCATTTTAGTTTGACTCTGTTAGTCTGTTTTTTATTTTCATATCTATTTCCGTAAATGCCTCGGCTGAAGACGGCATTTTGTATTGATTTGTAAAGTAGAGTATTCTCTATTATTTTAAGATCAATGTATTAAAAACAGAAAATAGTGAAAATAGTTTAATAATTTTGTTTTAGCTTTAAAACAATGCATAATACTTTCAGTTTAGTTTTAGGTTTTTCCAAGTTTTGTTTCAATTGTGTTTTTAGAAATTTCGTTTTAGTTTCAGTTCACTGTAATAAGCTTGATAGTCTTCAGCGATAGCTTGTCTTTCAAATGCTCAGTGTGGCCCAACTCTTCTTTTCTATTAGTTTGTAAACAGACAGTTCATTCCAGAAGCGGCTTACAGCAGCAGTGACAAAGAACAAGCAGGAGAGTGGAACACAAGTTCTCAGGTACGATGCATCTTGTCAAAAATATTTAAAATGTAGGCCTGCTCAACTTTTGAAAACCCTTTACATTCTTAGTCAGTGCTCTTGAGATGCACCATCCCCGTCTATGAATTCACTCAATTCTAGAATTTGGAATCACTTACAGTTTACATTAGAAATGGATTTTGAGAGATCGAAATTGGTTTTACTTACGTTGCAGGCGGTGAGCTCCCTCCAGCAGCCGCAGCAGCCACAGCAGCCACCTGCAGCCATGAGCCCCGTTCTGGTGAGCTCAGAACCGCACACACTGAACGCTGTCCTGCCTCCCCCGGCATCAGACCCTGTGCTCAGGAAACAGGTGGTCCAGGACCTCATGGCTCAGATGCAGGGCACCTTCAACTTCATGCAGGTAAGAGCAGTTCTCGTTCCTCGTGCTTTAAGCGCAGCAATCCTGTTCTGATGTTTGTGACGTGATGCAGGACTCCATGCTGGAGTTTGAAGGGCCACCGATGGATCCCGCTATCGTGTCTGCACAGCCCATGAAACCTGCACAGATGGTCTGTCCACCAGGTTGGTGTTTCTGTACTAACTTCAAATGAACAATTTACCCTAAAACAAAAATTCTATCATTATTTACGATTTATTCATGTAAAAAATTGGATCTGGACTCAAGATGGGATCTGAGCATTAAGACTTGCAGTGTAAACGCAACCGTATTTTTATGCTACTGATATCTTGAATCGCTGCTCTTTAGTTCACACAGAATCAAGACTCCCCCAACACAACACGCTTCCTGTGCAGCCAGATCCCTCGCAAGTAAGTCACATGAACACCACGTCCTTCTAGACGTCTGATGTCCAGATTAAATGGATTGTTCACCCAAAATCAATCATTTACTCATTTACCCTGTCATTCCAAACCTATGACTTCTGTGGAACACGAAAAAAAAATATTGTTGCAGTGGTTTTGTGTCCATGCAATGGGTGCCAACTTGTTTGGTTACCAACATACTTCAAAATATCTTCTTTAGTGTTCCTCAGAATCGAAAAGTTACACGTGTTTGAAATGACATATGGGTAAGTAAATGATGGAAGAATTTTCATTTTTGGGTGAACTATCCCTGTAAGCTTTGCTAAATGTTCTCCTGTTCCCTTTGCAGGTCCCGATGGTCTCTCCTCCGAAAGAATTCTCCTCCACACCTCCCCTCTATCAGCCGCCTCACACCTCTGACCCTCGGCCGCAGACGGACTCCATTGACCCCCTCCAGGTAACCGTGTGTTCTGCCGTGGCTTTGCAGATGCTGTGTGTACGGTTTGGCCCGGATATGTGAGTGATGTAGAATATACACACCGTAGGTCTCCATGCCCCTGTCGTCCGAGCAGCCCCCCACCCCTTCCTCTCAGCTCCAGGTGTTTCAGCCTGTCTCCAAACCCCTTCACAGCGGCATCAACGTTAATGCAGCTCCATTCCAGTCCATGCAAGCGGTAGGCGTCCACCTGTCAGCCCCGCCTCTCCAAATCACCCCCCTCAGAGTCTGTCTTTCCATTCTGCTTATGTTGTGTTTTTCATTCTGTATAACGTGGTTTGTTTTCTGAAAAGGGTGTTTGTAAAGCTCTTTTCCACAAGCCTTTGAGCTCGTTCATCATATTCCTGTCAGTCTATTGTCTACCCTGTCAGTCTATTGTCTACCCTGTCAGTCTATTGTCTACCCTTTGTGGTTGAGCTGTTACACGCATGACTGTTACAGTAAGGTTTGAGTGAGTTGGAATTTGGGATCCGCTGGGATGTTTATGGTCGGTTACTTACACGGTTTGATTTCTCTGTTAGGTGTTTAATATGAACGCCCCAGTTCCTCCGACCAATGAGATGGATTCTCAGAAGATTTCCAGCCAATACCAGAGCAGTTACAGTCAGGGTTTCAGCACACAAGCTGCACTTCCTGCAGAGCAACAGGAAATGCCCCAGGAATCCATGCAGTCAGGTAAGAGGAAAACTTTTCTAAAATATGCTTCTCCAGTTTGGTTGTTCTGAGAGTGGTTTCACAACTGTAAAATACTGTGATTGTATTTTTCTTCTGTGTTTGTTAGTAGTTGGGCCTTTCCATTCTCAAGACCAAGGTATTCCATCAGCAGGTGGGCACCAGCCTGCACCTCAGCAGTCCCCTGGGCAGGGCTCTGGTTTTGGACGACCGGCTCAGTCTATGTACAGCAACAGAGCAATGCCACGCGCTGGACCCAGAAATTCCAGAGGGGCTTTGAACGGCTACCGCGGACCATCAAATGGATTTAGAGGTGAGACTCAAACTTCTCGTACTGCGGCAGGAACAAGCGGTCTGAAATCCAACATGTTAAAATGGGTCTTTATCTTTAGGTGGATACGATGGGTATCGCGCTCCGTTTCCTAACACTCCAAACACTGGATACGGGCAGACTCAGTTCAGCACTCCACGAGATTATTCCAACAGCACCTACCAACGGGTAACCAAGATAAACGCTATAAAACCACATAGAGGAGATTACAATAGTATTACCGTAATTTAGCATGTTTTGAAGTTGCGCATGTTTTGTTTACAGGAAGGATATCAGCAAAGCTTCAAGCGAGGAGCAGCCCAGGGGCCTCGAGGTTGCTCTCGAGGTAATGTCCAAGCCATGAGATCCTAAAAGCTTTGAGAAGACTCGTTTCTGTTCGGCCACTTTCAACATTCAGTTCTTGAGAATGTTTTCCCCAGCCCATATTTTTACTCCTGTCTGTGGATTTCTTTTCGGCTTATCGGTTCGAGTAAGCCCGCTTTGATAGTTTTAATACACTAATGTGTTTTACAAAGACACGTGCGGCGCTGAAACCGTCAGTGTTGTGATTTTTCAGCCAGGTCTTGTTTGAAACATACGTATTCCTGTAAACTTGAAAGATTTTCATTAATTTATTTTTTTTATAAAATAAAATGCAAAGAGATAACTGCCACTCAGTCCGGTCCAAGAGAGTGTTTCGATGTTTTGTTGGCCTGTCCCTCTTTCCCATACTTGGTTCTTGCCTGTGTATTGTGTACTGAAGGCATCAAGTGTCTGTTTGTTTTCGTTTATCGCCCCATATCATTTGATTTTCTGCTGTCCTGCCCTTTGTATGCTCATGTCACTCCTCGAGAGAATGTTTCAATAAAGATGTTGCATTACCTGCTTGTCTGCTGCTGCTTCTTTTGGCTCTCCGTGCACGGAAATCCTCTCACCTATCCTGTGACCCTTTGCCTGCTAAAGAGTGGGGATGGAATTTATCCTGCAGCCTTCTAAGGGAAGACGGGTGATTGGGTCGCTCACTGGGCAGTTTCCTGCAGCTTTGCTGTTTGCTTTTCTGCCTCCTGCTGATGTACGTCCCGCTTACCAATCAAATCGAAGAGACAGTTCATCCAAACATGAAAATTCTGTCATTTGCTCACCCTTGTGTTGCTCCAAATCTGTATGACTTTGAAGCACACAAGATGATGTTAGACAATTTGTGAGTTACATCCAGTTACATAAAAAGTGAGTTTAAATGGGTTTTTCTTGTTAAATGCAGCTTAAACTTTCTTAGGAATATCATCTTTTATACCTTATGTACTGCGGCAGAACGTTTTTGAAATGATGAGGGTCATTAATTTTCAGCTTTGGATGAACTTTGAATTAATTAGTACTTACTTTATTAGCACTAAATATGCATTTCATTTTGACCTTTTAGTATAAATTCCTCAGCAACTAATGCATCTTTACTTGCGCCATTTTAAATATTGGTCAGCTAATGTCGTTTTAGCTCAATGCTGCCAGAAATCCCCTTAAAATGTAGATCTAAATCAAACTCGACAGATATCTGTAACTTGGTTTTAGAGAGTTGCGCCACAAATGCATCAGGTTTCTTTTAACATTATTTTGTATCTTAATCTGTCAGACATTGGTGCGACTTTTGAAAGGTTACAGTGATCTCTGGATCTCTTTACGAGATTTGTACCCGTGCAGACTTAGACATATTTTAGTATTTACAGGTAACACTGTACGATAAGCTTCTGCATGTTAATATCTGTTAAACAATCGGTTAATTAAAATGAATGCTTTACAGCATTATCTTGGTTAGTGTTAGTTAGTAGTTGTATAATAACCAGCACTTTATTATGAGCGATTATAAATTACAATATGTAAGTGTATTGCGTAGCTATGAACAACAGTAAATTTATAAATTAACATAATTCTTCAATAATCAATGATACGTAGCATTAACAAATTAAAACCTTATTAAGTATTATATAATATGCATAGATTTGATTTTGCTGATAATAAACCATAAAGTCATTAAATAAGATTATATTTTAATGAGCATTCATGTGTGATGTATTTGGGTTTCAGGTCGAGGGGGATTGTACCGGTCCAGCAGAGGAACTGGCTCCACGGCGGCACAACAGACCAGCTAAACCCAGTACATCAGCCATTATCAGCCCAGTGCCACCTGCATACCTCCTCAGCTCACTGGACTCTCAGACGCAATCCGTGATGCTGCAGACCATGTAGTTAAATAACAACATTAGTTAAACAACAACAAGTAAGGACATGATGCTTTTTGGAAAACCCAAATCAAATAGACTTTATCACACACAGCGATGTAATTCAAAGCTTTTCTGCCAAGCTTAAGCTACTGCACAGAACTCGTGCCTTTGTTTATGGGTGTCTGGATTTTAAAGCTGCAACCCGTAACGTTATTTGTTGTTAAATGTGATCTCGCTTCCAAAGGGAAAGTTTGTAATAATGATTTATAATTTGAGCTGACATCTGTCGGGTCAGATTTTCTGGCAGATTTATGTCAGTTTGGCGTAAAGTAACCTGCAATTTTATGTTTGAAACAGAGGTGGCGATAGAGAGGCAAGCGTTACGAATTGTAGCTTTGAACCTGGTCGGAAAATGACTTTGAATATGTAGCCTAAACTAGATTTTAAATGTGAAGTACACCATATACCAAAGGCACTTTGATTTTGGTCAAACAAACTGTTAAGTTAACGAAGAATTAACTTATATGTACTGTATTATAACGTGACTTTATTTTATATGTATCAGCCAAATGGTTTACAGGACATGCATTGTATCGTATGTGACCGAATGACTGCTTCATTGTATTTCTTATGATTACTGTTTATTAGTGTTAATGCTAATAAATGATTTTTGAAGGACAAGACACTATGTTTGAGCTATGGCGTCTTAGCGGAAAGAATCTGCTTTGTAGCAACAATACACTTGTAGGTATACCCAGTACGCCTTAATTAGCATTGTGACGTACAACACAATTAATAATTGCACAGTATGCATGTTTTGATACCTTGCTCATGAAAAAACAGTATTTTATTTTCAAACAGATTTCAGTTATTTTTTGACTTCACTCTTAAAGTTCCCAAAGTAGGCAACAGTTAAAATTCAGAGTAGCCCTAATCAATTTAAAAAAAGGAATTCGTAAACTTCCAGTACAACTCAACAATATTCCGATACCACACAGCTCGGTCTTAACGTGGACCCGGTAGCTCATAACATTCCTGAAACACAAATGTGCAAAACAAAAGCGTACAGAGAGACGTTCGGTTCCATTGTGTCGGAAAATAAGACATCCACAACGAATAAAAAAAGACACATGAAAAAAAAAACACGTATCAGATAGCAAATGAATACAACTGGGTTATAAAACCAGCCGCTTCCCATAGATTAACACTGCAGCGTACACAAGAACGCAGGTACTCATCGACTCGTACTGGGCAGGAGGTACTGTTGAAGTCTCTGTAAGCCTGGTGCTGGATCAGCTACTCCACACAATCACACACACACAGCTGATTAGCAGTTAAAGCTATGTGATGCTTCTATGGCACGTTATTGTGGTCGAGGGGGATCTGTGGGGGATCTTGGGGTAGGCTGTTGTGGCCTGGAGGCATTGGCTGGTGGTTTTGGGATATATCTGGGTGTGCTTGTTCCAGGTCCTGCTGATTCTGGGGTTCATGGTGCTGTTCTGGGGGGACATGTTGGTCTTGGTGTCCTGGGGGCAGAGGCTGGTGTTCAGGGGGTGAAGGGGGCTGGTTATGTCCTTGTATCTCAGGAATGGCATTTCCATCCTCTGTTCAGACAGATTTGGAGTTATTTGGAGTTTCCATTACATTATTTCTGTTACATTATCGCAGTATTTGTAGTAAATAATGAAAACCTTAGGCGATTAAATGTTGACCATAAAATGTTGCATTCGGTCAGAATGCAATGATAGGATGTCCTGCCTGCCTGTCAAGCTGTGTATTGGCATACCTCCACACACTACTGGAGGAGGCGTGGCTTCGAAGGTCGCTCTGAAGGGAGGGCGGGATCTTATGCTTTCAAAGCTAGCTTGCTATTTCTAAACTCTCCAAAATTGCCTACCCCACCTTTTAAGGAATGGGCAGGGCTTTTTCTGAACCTCTCTTTACAGCACAGCGGCAGCACAGATGATAGATTTACAATTACGATTATGAGAAATACATATATTATATTTTTGATGAAATGTTGACTTGAATGATCTTAACTAGACCGTTCAGCCAGATAGCGTGTCAGATAATCTCATGTTCAGGACTCGTTGTAATTACCCAACGCGACCTTTACGTGCTATTTCACAACTGAAAGTGTTACTTACCGTGCACCTCAGGTGGAGGCTGTATATTCTGTGTTTTTAATCGTTCCATGTGTTCCACAGCCTAAGAATAAAGAACAAATGAGTGAATGCAAACCTGTTGTGTTTAATCACACATCTTCATTCAGTGAGGAGATCCGAGAACCGTCAGTTGGGTTGTTACCTGCTGCAGTTCTATCTTCTGCGCGTTGAGCTGGTCCTGCTGTCTCTCCAGCTCCTCTTTCTGCTTTTGAAGGTCAGCGGCTTTCTGGTTTAAGTCTTGCTCCTGTCTCATCAACTGCTCCTCAAACTCCCTCATTTCCTCCTCGGTATACGCCTGGTTCTGCTCTAGAGTCTGAGGTCATCCAGTTCACATCAAATCAATTTATCAAGCTTTATGTGCTTACGCTAAGTATGTTTCTGTTATTTCTGTATGTTTGCTGCAAATTGCAAGCTGCAATCCATAACTTTTTGGGATAAATGATCAATGATCAGTTGGTGGTCAGGTCAGATTTTGTAAAAACTGTCCATCTGTAAACACAAAGAGGATCCAGCCACTATATCACATGTGCAGGTTTTGTAGATGGTGTAGCGTTTGTAGCTTGTTCTTACAGCAGTTGTTAAGAATTTAAATTTGTCAACCACGTTAAGAAAATAACCCCAAATGTATCTTGCAGTTGTGTTGCAAAAGTTACAGATTGCAGCTTCAAGAGGACATTGAGCAATGATCTAATTATGTATTTCCTGAAACCTCCCACTAACTCACTTCCCAGCTGTCCGGTTCAAGAAACTCCTTCTTCTTTGTGGCAACCAGGAACTCATCTAAAGACACCAGTCTGTCTTTGTTGGAGTCAACCTGTGAAGACAAGATGATGACACATTTAGAAAAGTTCATGAGGATCTTAAAAGTCACAGATACTTTTCTAACTGTACACAGTTTATAGGTCATGCAAGATACTTCAATAGAGCACTGCGTTAGCAACACAAAGGTTAAGGGTTCGATTCCCAGTGAACACATACTGATCAAATGTATAGCTTGAATGCACCGTAAATCACTTTGGATTGACGCGTCTGCCAAATGCATAAATTAATTTACCTCATTCATGACATGTTCTCTCATTCGCAGTCTCTCCTCCTCCATTTCTACCATGTCGTCCTCTTCATTGGTCGGATCATAGATCTTCTCAAGCTGAACCGACAAAAATCACACAAAAAACTCATATCATGCTATATAATAGCAAAGCAATTTGTAATTGTAGTTCCCTGGTGATGATCTGATTTTTAGAATCATACCTCCTTAGTGAACAGGGCTTCCAGCTCCTGCTCATCAAAGAAGCCATCTCCATTTGTGTCTGCAAAATGACAACATGAATTAGGCATCTAATTGTGTCTTGTTGCTAAGGCTCAGTGGAGCTGCACACACAGCAGCAGACTAAGAGAATCGTCTACCGTGCAGGTTAAAGAACGTTTTGGGGTCGAAGTCTTCTGGGTCAAGGCCATCAGCCTCCTCCCACACTTCTTTCAGTTGATCCTTGCTGCCCTACAGACCAAAAGATCAGAGAAGCATGAGCACATCCCCCATGAAGCCACTGACACGAGGAGGTCTGCAGACTCACTGGATGGTTGACTTTAGGGTGATCAGCATGTTTCTTCTTCATCTCGTCGTAGTGTTCCTCCTCTTTCCTCCTGTCCTCCTCGTCCAGTGTCTTCAGGTGCTCCCTTCTTTCGTGCTCCTTCATCATCTCGTACCTCTTAAATTCCTCATGCCGTTCCTTGTCGTAATTCTCCAGATCTTTTGTAGCCTGTGTTGTGGGATTAGACATTATGACTGATGGATGTATGATGTATTTTGGTTATTTTCAGAATGTGTTTGTTTACTGTGGAACATGTATGAATCATCTGCTTGCGTTTTGGACTAAATAGCCATGGGATGTTGTTAAGATATGAGAATAACATTTACACTGTACGCTGTAAGAGAACCACCTAAATTTGAGGCAAACGAAATCACCTCCTGAGAATGATATCGTACACAGAAGAATTATCTGCCACTGGGTATAAAGTTCCTGTATTTGTATGGAGGCAGGTTTTAATTTTTGTTACCCGACCTGTTTGTTGTTTGTAAGTATACAGTATGTGCTGACCATGAAATGAGAACAGAGAGTCTTAATGTGATTTGTGATCTCTGTGATTCTCCACAAATACAAGAAAGTTTGTCTAAAGTTCATGTGAAAGATTTCAGACATCCTTCAGACTGGAACATGTCATTCCGAAACATGGAACAGTCTGATGTCATCATTGTATTCGGAGACCAATTTAATTTTGTGACACTCCGCAACACTTACCGCAGAAATAATATATATTAGGAATTCAATTTAATTCACATTTATGTATAAAGCGCTTTTTACAATACATATTGTGTCAAAGGTGCTTCACAAACAACGCATGTTGTACGCTAACATGTGTGTTAAGAACATTGTTTAAGTTCCCATAATTACAAAAAACCTAAAAACAAGCATTTGTAGAATTTGGATTTCCAGACCTGGGAAAGTCATATCAAATACAATCTTAATAGTCATGGAAATATAAATACTGGCTATAATTTGTTTTACCAACAATAATTTCTTTTAAATATCTATATGTTCTATATATCCAGGAATCCCGAACAACTGGAAGAGTTGCAGAATTCATTGGTCAAGACGTTGAGGAACGCTGTATTATCTGTTCTTTCCCAGACATGATCCTCACCTTGAACAAACCTGGAAGCAAAGATTTCTCTAGAACGTCAGTTTATGTTGTAGCATTAGCGGTTCCCCCTCATGGAACAACTGTAATACTCAAACCCGTCCATTAGAAGAGCGTGTTCACATACATTTGGTGCATTTCGCAGCTTTAGGATTACACGCAGTAAAACCCAACAATGCAAACACAGAAATCAACACTGCATGGAATGAAACACGGTCAGGGAAACTCAAGATAAATATTGACTTACTGATCTGATAAGCCGGTCCAGATCCTCAACCTCAAACGTGTGCGGGTTCATGTGATTTAAATACTCAAACTGTTTGAGTAAAGCCTGGTGATCTACAGCAATATCTGACAAAAGAGAGAGAGAGAAAGATCTAACTTATGTCATTTATATGTCAAATCCTTAATAAGTCACGTTTTGTGTGCTTATGTTCATTACCGTGTTATTACTATGCAGGTGTCATAACTACTAGCATGTCATTTTTTTAAAGCTGCAATCTGTAACTTTTATTTGGTTAAAAACAAACAAAATTCAGAGCAGATAAACGACAGATCAGTGTTCAGCACGACCTCGAATTCACAACCTGTAAGTTTATAATAATTATTTATTGTTTAAATTGTCGGGTCTGATTTCCCGGGAAATGTCAGTTTGCCGTCACTTCAACATGCGCAATAAAAAGTAACATGCAGTTTTATGTTCCTAACAGAGATGGCGACAGAGAGGCAAAAGTTACGAATTGCAGGTTTAACAAACCAGGCAGATGAAAAAGCATCGATCGGTGTGTTTCGTAACACCAAATGTAATCAATATTTTATTTAAAAGCTTTGATGTATTTTAAACCCATTCTTACCATTTCCTCCTTCGATGTCCTGCTTGGCTTTGATGAGAGTTCTCAGGCGACTGACCTCCTGCCTCTTCAGTTCGTCCAGCTTGGTTCTCACATGGTGGCTTACAAAGTCAAGCTCTTTAGCCAACTTTCCTTGCTGAAAACAGCAGGAATCTACTGATTAGCTTTGCGTGACCTTTGTATCACACAGCACAAACACAGCTGAGCCGTTACTTACCTTTATATCTTCCATGTCTGTGTTGTGGAGCTTTTCTCGAAAATGTTGATCTTTCTCAAGGTAATCAATAACTTCCCTGAGATAGCGATCATAATGCAGTCCCGTGTCCTAAAAAGAGTCCAAATTAAAGCAGTGTAAACTTTGAAATAAATATTCTGATGTTTCTCAAATGTTTCTGAACGCTGGGAGCACCCTGCCTACGCAAGGTGATTACGCATGCTTATGCAACAAGCGTATTTGGATGTGAATGCCCTGGCACGTATACCACTGGTATAACTTGCTTCCAGGGCATGTTATATAATTAGGGTATATCTGATAGCTTACCACACTCTGGGGTAACTCGTCGACAGCTTCTTCTGGAAGTTTTACCTTCGTTTTATCTATACTTATTGGCACTGCACTGGCACAGAAAATCACAGTGGCCAACACAAGGCAGCTGGTCCGAAGCCCCTTTGAAAAGGACATCTGGAAAAAATCAGCACACAACAAAGCCATTAGAGATGAGCACACTTATTAATCATTAATACTGACGGGCGGTGACATACAGACAACATAGAGAGCTGCCTGTCTAGACATAAAATGTGGTTTTTAATTAAACATCGAGACTGAAAGCATCTTTGATGGTTCCATATGCTGTCTATGTAGGCTACTCACTACGGTTGAAGACACAGCCCTGACTAGCAGATCAGCGCTCTGTTACTAAGTAAAAGCAACGTTAACAGACGGTTGCCGGGCCACTATATTAAAACGACACTAAAAATACACACGGTTATGTTGGCAATCCATATAATATTACAGTACTGTCGTTTGACAGTCGACACGGTGGCTAATTTCCCTTACTCGAGACCTAACAGTGAAAACCACTGTTGATCATTTTATATGTGAAAAATATATTTGATGATGCTGTCGGTGGGTTAAGGTACCCGGAGTGATATTCAAACAATGGCACTTACCGTGTCAGATCGGTCTTTAGCGAGCTATCTCGGTTGACTTCTGCCTCCTTTCATTACCGCTGACGTCCTGGCTGACCGCTGTCTTGGACTGACGATGATGATGGTGATGATGATGATGACAGATTCAAAGCGGCTAGCGAGCTAACGGAGCAGAGCACAGAAGACACACTGCGCGTCCACGTAGATCAGACGCCGCGCTCGGTTTCGCTCACAGAGCGCATGACTGTATTTCACGGACTGTAAATGGTGCTAATGTAACACGACACCAAAGGGGCGCATGGTGGCTCAGCCTCCGCCATCCTCCATTGAATCGCATTCAAAGTTTGTATCGTATTTAAGATATAAGTATAAATACTTTTAAACGCAATGCGATACTAATAAAATTCCGCGCAGGCAATAGCTTTCTAATTGTGGTACAGAACCCGTTTCGCAAAAGACCATGATTGGGCCACATGTACTAGCGCTGAAAAATGTAACAGGGGTTACGTGACAACGGGCGTATACGTGTTACTTTAGCAGTGGTGTGGAAAATATTTTATAACTATACATATTTTATAATGATTTTTTAAGACTGTAGTTAAAATATGCATTAATTATTTAAATTTATATCACTTAAAATATTAAAAGGACCATTTTATTATTTAGATCTGTCGTAACTGACCAATTGAACTAAATGTCTGGGCCACGAGGCCCGCCTTATTTTAGAACTGGTTTCAGGCTATTTGCGATTCTATTCTCTTTTTCTATTCCTGTGGATGTACGACGGTCGGACTTTTCTTAGAACGTCACCTGCTGGTGGATTTAAAGACAGTGAATACGGCCTCTTTCTTTCTCTCTCTTTTTTCTTCTATCTATTGCCAAAGAATTTCAGATTTATGTGTTGACAAAATAACACAGATAACATACAAAGAACTCAAATAATATATAAATCAAAAGGCGACAGTAATGCTGAACCAGAAATGTAATTTGAATTTAATTTAATTATTATATATAAAATATAGCTTTTATTGTCATAAAGCAAAATGCCAGGTAAGGGTGTTGTATTACAATTTACAGAAGTTGACAAGGAAAATCATTAGCAGCAAACAGACACAATGGACAAAATAAACAAACAAACAAATAAATGAATAAAAGATTTAGAATTTTTTAAAGAACTAAAATTATGCATTTAAAATTCAGACATTAATACACCAGACAGGAAGTTATATTTTACATCACTTCCACCTCCAGACGTCACTTCCTCTCCACCTCGGCTCGCTCTTTCTTTCTCCTCGTTCTCAGAACCGCCATCATGGGTCGTATGCACGCTCCTGGGTATGTGTTTATTTCACGACCAGAACACTTTCTGTAAACCACATTGCCAATCCAACATGTTGCTAAGTCATTATAACACACCTTGAGCATCAAATATATATTTCACGTGCGCTAGAAAGTGATTTAGGAAGTCAGATTTCGCTTCCACGTTCTCTTCCTCTGCATAACGTGACGGCAGCACATGTAGCGTGAAAGGCTGCAGGTTCGAAAGATGGTCATGTTAAAGAACTGAATCACGACTACGCAATAATGAATGTTTGTTTGTATGATATGACACCTGAGTGTTCACGTATCGTCTTTGTTTATATATAACGTACGTTTGGTGTCAGATGTACTTAATGAAGACTAGTTAGCGCGGATCAGTTTACGTAAAGCGAGTTTTTTTACGTAAAGCATAATAATAATGGGCAACGTGAGTTCTTGCTTATTTTATTATATAATAATTAATAGAATATTAAAGTATTAGTAATATTAAATTAACAATCTTTTTATCTTCTCCAGCAAGGGCTTGTCCCAGTCGGCGCTGCCTTATAGACGAAGTGTCCCTACAGTAAGTCCATTGATTCAGATTCAGAGCAGTGATGCCAGAGTTCTCAAAAAGATTTTAAACTGTCAGGTTGTATTTTCTCTTTTAGTGGCTCAAACTGACATCAGATGATGTTAAAGAGCAAATCTTTAAACTGGCCAAGAAGGGTCTGACCCCCTCACAGATTGGTAAGTTTGGACTGAAATCTAGGGCATTTTGCCGTAGGGAGTGTGGGACATTATAGCACTAGAATCCCATATCTGTTTAGTTACTTTATTGTAAGATCTCCTGTAGGACCAGGTGTAATATGGTAGTTAAAGACCAACTTTCAATATATAATTGAAAATAAATATTGTAAATAGACATTTTTCAGGTAGATATAAATAAACCTCAGTGTAACAAAATGTTAATGTGTTCAGTATAAATTTGGGCGTAGTAGAGGGATATTTACCGTTTATACAGAAATATCATATTTCTCTGTTTTTACATTAATCTTCTGTATCATATCATTATAATGTCTGTGTCATTTCACCAGCATTTACCTCGTCTCTTACCTCATTAGGTGTGATCCTCAGGGATTCTCATGGTGTTGCCCAGGTGCGTTTTGTCACCGGCAACAAAATCCTCAGGATCCTGAAGTCCAAAGGTTTGGCCCCTGACCTGCCCGAGGATCTTTACCACCTCATCAAGAAGGCCGTCGCTGTGAGGAAGCATTTGGAAAGGAACAGAAAGGTAACGACACAAAAACGCAAGATCACACATTTGTCTCGACTGTGCAGCCGTATTAATGTTAAGCACAAGTTTCAAATCTGTGAATCATTTTGAAATGATGGTGAATGAATTAAAATGCATTCAGAGCTTTGCCTCGCCATTGCATGTGTGCAGGATAAAGATGCAAAATTCCGCCTGATTCTGGTTGAGAGCAGAATCCACAGGCTCGCTCGCTACTACAAGACCAGGAGAGTACTTGCGCCCAACTGGAAGTAGTGAGTGTTCATGTCGTGTTATACAATAGCTTGACATATTTGAAGTGAGGTGTCCCCATTAGCAGAGCACATTTCATTGTCTCATTCTTTCTTTGTAAGACCTGAGATATTTCTTATGTGCCAGATAAACTCTGGAGGTAAATTAGCAGTTTGGCTCTATGGTGCCATCACTGCCAGTCCCCTTCGTACAAACAGCTTCTTTTTGGTCTTGCAAATGTATTTCATGCGTATTTCCTGCTGGAATCTTTTAACTGATTCTTTTCTTATTCACTCACAGCGAATCCTCCACAGCTTCTGCTTTGGTGGCCTAAAGTTGCAGTTTTTGGACAAATAAAAACCTTTGGATCAAGTGATGCTTTTGTGATGATGTCATCAGACAGAATTTCTTTTCTCTACATCAGTGTCTTAAAATAACTGTTATGATCCGGGTGTGAAAACTCAATTACATATGTTTTAAAAACCTTCCTGAATTTGCTTGTGAGTGCCTTTAACACTATTATGATGAAATTCGGGGGAATTACGTCCAATGAAGACTAAAAATATCTAACTACAGGAGTGTAGTTAGCAAAATGTATCGTTTAGGTCCAGAACCCAATAAAAGTAACACACGGACACCAATTCATTTTCACCTTTACTGAAATTCTTAAATGTACATTTTTAGGGAAGTCTCGTTAGCATGAAAGATTTTCCATTATTACTTTTTAGTTCAATTTCAACTTAAGGCTTTATGGTTTTTTAACTTAAGGGTTAGGGCTGTTAATGCAGTAAAAGGGTTCAAATATACACTATGGAAACATTCTTGCTTCATATACACATACAGTACCTCATATACACATACAGTAGTGTTCCTGTAGCTCTGTTGGTAGAACATTGCATTAGCAACACAAAGGTTGTGGGTCCGATTCCTAGGGTAGCACACGTACTGATAAAATGTGTAACTTGAATGTACTGTGAGTCTTCAATGTCTGCCAAACCATAAATGTAAATGCAAAATGTTAAGTACTGCCTTAACTGATTAGTTGTGGATTTTTTCCACTAGAGGTCAGTGTTAACATTTAACTTTGTTAGCCCTACCAATAATGCTGTACAGTAGGGCCAAAAAGTCATTGATCTTATAAAACTGCGCTAGTGCCCAGAACTCACATTCAATTTCTTATTTCAAGAATGATTAAAAGCTCACAAATAATCGACATGACTGACGGAAAATATTTTCATTTTAAGTCTTAAGCGTAGCGTCTTAATCTGCTCTTTAAGGGACAGTTCACCCAAAAATGAAAATTCCATTTATTCACGCTTATGTCATTCTAAACCAGTATGAGTTTTTTGCTTCTGAGAAACACGGAAGATATTTTGAAGCATGTTGGTAACCAAACAACAGTGGCACACATTGACTTCCATTGTATGGACACAGAACCACGGAGACATTTCAGATTATGTGAGGGCGAGTATTGTGAGAGATGTGTCTGGGGGGGATGTGTGTGTTCGCGAGTCTGTTGGCCATGAGATTGATCAGAACCAGTTTTTAGCAAGTAATCACAGCACATCATTTTCTTTAACAGAAGAGCGTGGCTCATTTAAAATGCAGAACTGGAGAAAAACGTGTTAATTTAATACCACGAAAATGTGGATTTTTAATTTAATTTAAAATTAATGATAAAATGCATCAAAGCGTTTATGCTAATGTGATGTGCCTTTATCTCTAATGAGCTGAACTAAATTCTGGTCCAGACCAGACCTGCCGACTTGAACCCACAAACTGCTAACGGAGGGTTATTAAACAAACGTACATTTTATTCATGAATTGAATTCTGGATTACTTTCTTTTTGTAATTAAGACTTGCTGATATTATATGTCCTCCATACAGAACAACACGTATATATTAATATATTATATTAAATATATATTTAGATATATATCATATTAGAAAATTATGATTAAGATGATTTGATAAATGTTGCGGCAGCTGTTTAGCTGTTTATTTAGGTTTATTTTTAAATTGAAGATGACGTGAAGATCACGTGGCCGGAAGTTAAGGGAGCGTGGACCAGCCCGCAGGTGTGTCAGGTTTGTCGTGGTTGGTGTTCAAGCTGTTGGATATTTAGTGTTGGACTACAATATGTGTTTTAAAAGAGCTTTCGCAGGTTGACCTAATGTAACCGAGCCCTGGCCATTAAAAGGTCGCTTTTCAAACGTCCTGTTGACAAAGTCACGAACACCATCAAGTTTCCATGGTTTCTATATTTAAAATGTATTATTTAATTAAATTAAATTATTCGTGGAATAATAATTTAATGCATGAAATAACCTATTTGGATCGTATTAAGATAAAAAAAAAGGCGTTGGATTTTTGCACATACACACAAAGTATAGCCCATAATAGCGTACTCGTATGTTTGATTATTAAACTCATTCTTTTGTTGTCAAGTCAAGTTTAACAAACTAAAACTACTCGTGGCTGTTTTATGCGTAAATATTATGCATACACGTTTCCTTCACCAAAAGGTCGAAAGAGGTATATGTTATTCAAACCACGTGTAATTTATAATGTGTAATACCTCTAATAATAAATAGGGGGCGCATTAACCCTGTACATCAGTGAATAGCGCTTACCTGGCCCACGCGCTAGTACGTTATTCACTACGTTTACTCGGTTAAAATAAAGTTTACAATTCAGCAAGAATAACAATACAAAAACTATCCTCCAGTTGTGAAACTCCGTTTAAAACACGTATCAAGCGTTTATGAAAACTTTGGCCTTCTGTGTCATTTTGGAGCTGCTGCAAAGAGACGTTTCAGGGTTGTGGCGTTAATGCCTTTTTGTTTAAATAATGAATCTTCTCTTTGGTGTAGATGGAGTCTGAGAGTGAAGATGTGGAGCGTGGGTAGGATTTTCCTCTGGAAACAAAGAGAACGTGAGCAGATGTGTCTATTCTGATATATCCTCTACGTCCTAACTCTCTCTCTCTCTCTCTCTCTGCCTCTCTCACTCACACTCTTCCTCTCTCCTCCTCTCTTTAACCCATGTGATTCTTCAGTTAACAAACTGTATTTTCTTCTGCTTTTGTCATGTCATTGTAAGTACACTGATGCACCATTTTCAATACACAATATAGATTTATTTAAAATAGAATGCATGCAATTGTATTCAATTTAAGCAGCACTGCGCATGCGAAATAAAGGTGCGATTTTTGTTTGATTTTTACCCGTATGCCATTGGAAATATTGACGCCGTATTTACAGTTTACGCTTAGCTTTCAAAGTTATTATAACTTATTCGCAGTTGTTTTTATTTCATTATGTGGTGGATCTTTAAATAACCGGGTTGTGTCGAGCGAGTGCGTTTTTTAATTAGTATTTGTATTTATTATTCTCTAAATATTTCTGTTTAAGTGTACGTGTAGTGTAAATGAAACAGTGTCACGGTCTTAAATGAAATAATAGTCAGTATATCTGATTTAATGATTTTTACCATAATTATAAGTCAATATTTAATAAGATGATGTAAACCATTTGTAAACCTTTCAAAATTTTCGATTTTCCAATTTTTTCTTTCCTTTTTAAAGTAAAATTTTAAGTCTTAATTACAATTTAACTGTCTTGCTTTTGCATTTTAGAGACATTATTCCCCAGTTCCTCTAGAGGTCACGAGTTTAAAAGCTTCAGTAGGTATTCCATATCAGGACGAATTGAACTGTAATTAATCGATACATGAGTCAATTAATCAATACATCAGTACTTCTACGTACGTTTTGCAGAGTGATATGAGCCGACCTTTGGATGCGTCAACACTAACTACAAAATACACAATCTCAGGTGTTCAACATTGTTTTGCAACGCTTTTCGATAAAGCCGCGTAACAGAGTCTTTATAGGAAAATGCATTAGTCGCTTTTATATTTTTAAGAATAGTAAAGTAATAGTAAGAATAGTAAAGTATGTATGGCAGTCATATTAAGATGTGCCTTTAGGTTAGAATCGGTTCATTTTCATTTAGTGATTCAAATTTATGTAACTTAACATTTCATTAAATTGCTTGAGGGACAGTTTCTCATTATCAGACAAACTGAAAGTTTGACAAATATATCAGAAAAGCAGAGAAGAGGAAGAGACATTTTCATCTTCACATCGTCTCTGTGGTAAATGTATTGATGGGCTGTCTGAGAAGTCCCAATTTACCCTTTAAAGACAAAATCAGCATATTATATAGATCCCTGCAAAAGACACACAAATCATGATTGCTATTGCAATGAAACAATTCAAACTTAATATAAATATACATTTAATGTAGCGTAAAAATGTAGTGTAATTTAGTGCGGCACACTGGTGCTTGCAATGTATACAAATGTGTATATGGAAATGTAATGTGTTTACGTGAAAAGTTTTTTTTGACTTTTTTTGTCGACAGTCTTTAACACTCCACCCCACCTGCTAAAAACTCTCACTTATTCTCTCCCTCTCCCTCCCTCTTTCTTTCTCTCTCTCTTTCTCAGTGTCTCTCCCTCTCTCCTGTGTTGT
>JAZGTJ010002149.1:0-16975 GCA_036877575.1 Botia almorhae
TCCCCGTCTCTATGAAGGGCACGGAGAAGTCAATGACCTCTGACCTCTCTTCATTTATAGTCAGGGACCCCACTGCCATGTGGGCATTCTTAAGCACCACCTGGAAATAAAGAGGAAGAGGAAAGCTAGTGGAAAGTCACAGCTCTCCTGCACAGAGACTGGTCCAGACATGCCACAGTCTGAATAAGATGCAGGATACATGGTGTGTGAGAAAAGATGAAATGAGGATGAAACTGGAACTGGTGAATGAAGAGGCCACAGAAAAAAACAGATCGTATGACCAACAAAGACAGAAATCAGGTTACGTCCTACAGTGGGTCGCTGTAGCTTTAAATACCTGCTTCCCATCACCCTAACCACTACTTCCCCAAAGCACAACTTGTCCAGGTATATTTAGAAATACATATAAAGGGCCTCTGGTGATTCAGAAAAATGGGACAAAACAGAGTTAATAAGATGATTGAAGCTACAGAAAGTCTTTGTGTACTGTAGATCCTATTTCCCCCTCACTCTCTCTATCAGATAGAAATGATCATTTAGATTGTGAGATGAGATCATAGTTTAGATGTTTGTCTGAGTGTTGCATTCCACTGTAGCACCAGTCTCTTGAACATGATTATAATTTAAAGCATCAGAACCTGTAAAGACATGAAGCAAGCTACTCAACATAAAGCAAGCTACTCAACATAAAGCAAGCTACTCAACATAAAGCAAGCTACTCAACATGAAGCAAGCTACTAAAAGTTTATGAATGTGTTTCAGATTCGAGAGTATTCAGTTAACTAGGATTGGAAAGGAACTGTACTGTGTGCGCCACATCCCTTTCAACTGTGGATTTAAATGCGATTCGGTAACGAATACTTTTTTGCTCATCTGAATTAATGCAGCAGCTGTATTCTCCCCGTGGTTGGGCGAAATCACTAGCTTTCACATTTCTGCTCTTTCATCTGTTCTTCTGATTAGACACACTGTTCAGATTGTCCTTTTTTTAAAATAATGAAATAAAATCAGAGCGTCAGAGTTAAAAGAGGAAAGTTATAAATATTCACACTGCATGCACGAACGAGTCAATGCAAATCAGCGCAAAAAACTTTTATCTGAAATTCATCAATATATATTCCCCAAGCAGTCTGAGGTATTATTTACAACATACAGAATACAACGGTACACGCCCACGTTTGCAGCAGTATTGCCTTCAGACTAATTTTTCATATTTTTTCCTCCATAAGAATTAGAGAACATTCTAATTAGAAAACATTCTAATTCTTAAAACATTCTGAATCAAACCTAACAGCTACAAGGTAGCTGACAAAACTCTGAAGCAAAACCGTGAGGTTAGGATGGCATACTTAAATTCCTTAATGACCGATTCTTTCATGTCACTTCTCTGTTTGGTGGATCTGAGGAGGATTATGGGTAGCGTCGTTCCTCAGCAGGTATTCGGCTATTAAATACGACTTTTTAAAAGTGAAGTTGAAATGACGCAGAATTGTGGTTTCAGCAGAAGCATATATAATCACTTAACCTGCAAGCTCATCGTTGGTCTGTCTTGAAAGGTTTATTCGCTACCGTTAAAAATCAGTTTCTCTATGAGAAAAAATTATTGGGATTTTTACTTCCAGAGGAATCCGACTGTTAGGATCTATAAGCACACAGCACCCAGCTGTCCTGCAGCTCAGTGGTTAGAGCATGGCATTAACAACGCCAAGGACATGGGTTCGATTCCAGGAATTGCACATACTTAGAAACAATGTATAGTTATCCCAAGTTGCTTGGGATAAAAGCATCTGCCAAATGCATAAATGTAAATGTCCTACAAAGTAAGTCATTGAGGTCGACTGTAAATACACCTCTCGTTTACAATATTAAAAAAAAATAAAAGTCGACAGCTGTCCCTCTCCCTGAAATATCAAAATGAGTCAAAAGTCTTGATGAGTCAAAATGAAACTAACTTTTATCTTTATCAACCATATGTCATACCAAATTAGCTCCAGCCCAAACTCTGAATCACAACATGAGCATCTACAGTAGAATGAGGACTCGAACCTAAAGCGCTTAAAACTCACCTCGCCAACCATTCCATTCCACGTGCCATTGATCTTCTTGCCGTGCTTCCCGTTGGTCACCAGGTAGAGATCGTAGGTGAACTTAACAGACTTGGCGATCTTTTTCAGGATGTCTATACAGAAGCCCTTGCAACAGCGTTTAATGTAGATCCCTGAATCTCCCGTCTGATTTCTGGAGGGGTGGGACATTGTGAGGAAAGAGGCGAGAAGATTAATGTTCTAACATGAAGTTATTGTTCTAAATAGTAAAGAAGTTTGACTTAGTTGATCATCATCCTTGATCAAAATACCTTGTAATGAAACACTGCGTCAAAATAACATCAAAATGACTAATGACCACTGCACTGTTTGGTTCTGTCGAGGTCCATGAAACGGTCCAAGAATATATTTCACATTATCTCAGCATGATCTGATGAGGTTGTGGAGATGATCTTGTGCGTTACAATCTAACCTAAAATCAAACCTTTCTTACAAAGAGTAAACATGGTGCAAAATCCTAAATACTTCCTTATCGTTCTTTGCTTGAATATTCTGAACACTCTAAAACTCTTTATCTGTTTATATCCAGATTTAAAATAGATTATAAATCCCTTGTTTTCAGTTTGGTCTCAGACTACTGGACTACTGATTTAGGTCAAGGTTGAGGCTTGTTCTGTTTAAACATTTTTCAGTCGATCACTTATTACATTTCCTAAACTAGTCAACGGTTGATGGTTGCATTTTCAATGAACCTTAAATGCTCAACTCAGTATTTAAGAAAGAGTTTTTAGGATTCTCACTGGAGTTTAAGCTGCCTTCTACAGGGTACCGTATTCCTCATGCAGGTGCCACTGAGAGGGTCAACGTCCTCCACAATTACGAACGGCGCCTCCTCCAGCGTGACGATGGACAGGTGGTCGTCCTCGCGCTCCTCTGTGTCTGAGTAGAGCTCGAACCGAGGCCACACGTGGTACTTCATTGTCAGAGACCCGTTCTCCCATTTACCTACCTGTGAAAGCGCAAAGAGGGCAAGATGAGAGCGGAAGATGAGAGACGTATAACGAGCGAGATAATGAGAGGGTGTTGAGGTTGAAGTGGCTGAGATTAGTTCAAGCTAAATTTGAAGATGACTGAAACCTTGAATTAAGAACGAGAGAGATAGGGAGTAAATGAAGGTTGATAATTACATTGGAGTATGAACGCTGTTCAGAACTTAAGAGGTGAAGATAGACACGAATGAGAGGAGATACGCACCCTGTCGTACTGCCTCTCCTTATCCAGCAAAATAATGACCAACTTTGGGTGCATCTGAAAACCGTCTTCACTGAAGGAGAGGTTACGCCCTTCAAACGTCACGTTCATGAGGTACCTGAGAAGAAAAGAGAATCAGCATTAGACCACATTAGGTCACTTTCACAGTCCTGGAGAACCAGTTTTGAAACACTTTTTAGAATCTCTCACTGTCAGCATTTCACCTGGCTTCACTGTATGTCTATAGATTTAGACACACTACTGTATCTGTACTGTATATGTCCACACACATTTATAATGCACACACATTTATAAGAAGGTTTGTTGCTAGAGGCCATAGCAAATTACATTTACAATAGCAAATGTGAATCTGGCAGCCCCCTGGTCACAAAACCATTATGACTTTTAAATGCATCCAGTTGGATTTTCTCGGGGGAAAACAGCTATTTATGCTCGAACAAAATACACAATAATCACAAATCCAGAAAAACAGTCAGGAGATAAACCAGAAAAAACATTTATTACAGAGGTGAGTGTATTACATGATCATAACTCAGAACGTAACAGAATTCCATGTATTTGTTTTTCATGTATTTGTCTTTAGCCATCCACGATCTTATTGATGGTAGCTCTTTTTTTGAAAATAGCATATTTTAATGACTTTAAAATTTCTTTTTTAAACACTGTTTTTGAAACAGCTGAACATCTATTTGCTTTGTATTGCATTTCATTTTTTCCATCCAAATGCCAACCATTTTCTAAAGACAACATCGTTGACCCATATCACATCGGTCACTGAATCTACACTGCACAGATCTGCCTATTGCACTCAGCTTGGTCAACCACAAAGAGATGATCTTAAACCTGACAGAGTCTGCTGGTTTAATGATTTATTTCCTAGTTGATTAAAAGATGCTACCAGATTAGCAGGAAAGGCTCATCCCCCCACCCCCCACCACTGGAGTACCTCAGGGGTTAGTACAGGGTCCTTTACTCTCTTCCATCTAAATCACTCTCCACTGTCATCCACTTGCACTGTATATTTTATTACTCCTCACTGCTCCACAGAATTTGCCAAATATCAATTCAAGTCCATACACAATGCTGTCGGTGGAGTTATGCAGTAATTAACCTCTGTTGTAATTAACCTTTTTCATGTCACTAACCTTCTCTACCATCAAATTTGTGAAGCACTTAATGGACTGACTGAGTCTAGCGATTCAGTCTTTAGTGACCTCATCTAGCACTTAGCGCAAGGGTCTTCAACAGGGGGTTCGTAACCCTTTAGGGGTCCGTGGCAGAAAGGGTCCACCAATTATATTTTGGTCTCAAACTGTTTTACCCTGCTTCTGTCCAGGGGTTCATGGCATGATAAAGACTGAAGACCCCTGACTAAGAATACTTAATTAGAATGCAGGACAGACATTTTGGTGGTGGTTGTTGTTTCTGTCCTTGAGATCCAATCTAAGCACTTCACTTGTATTCTCAACCACAGTCCCAGCAATTGTGTGACCTGTATACGGTACATGACATGCAGATGTAAATGTGGGCTCATTGTAAAAATAAATAAAGATGACCAGTTATTAGCAGTTGTAGATATACAATTGATAAACAAATTACAACCTAAAAAGTCATCAAATATGAATGTACATGAAATCACATCAGTAATATTATATAGAGATAGATATATAAAAGATATATAACCTAAATCTTAAAAGGAGATCACTTCTTTGTGCAAAACTGTGCCATATATAATTTAACACAAAAACACTGTATTCTCAAAATAGCAGCAGCAGTAAAAGATGATGAAAGACAATCACGCAGACCATTTGAAAGTCATTTTTGCCTTTTTCCATCTGGGTTTAAAATTTATGACCTCGAAAAACTGACCAGATTTAGAAAGTGACTGTAAATCAGTCTGTGGTCAGATGTGCGCGTTTGTGCCCTTGAGAGGAGATACGCGCACAAATTCTCATCATAGTGCGAGTATCTTGTATGTGTGTCAACAAGTTTTGTGTCAGAGCCAGTGAAAACTCTGCTGCGCTCCTCGCTCCCTGCCTCCATCTGTGGGCTGTTGTCGCCATGACAACCATCGGCCTCACAAAAACGACTCACCACACAAAAAATAAATATCTGCTCTAAACAACAGAGGCTGAAAGAGAAATATAGAAACAGAGGAGCGAGAGAGAGACAATGACTGAACAAATAAAGAGCTTTTGAAATACTTGTGTGATAGAATGTGATCCATAAAGATACAAATGAACCTACAACACACCCTCCCACAATTAGACATGTACACACCATGAATTTTCCATTGACTTCTATTGTTTGAATAATGAGCTGATGATATTGTATATCGATTACACCTAACATTCACAAAAAGCCTCAAGGATTTTTAGATTTTAATGGACATATTGTAATCCCACGGTATTCTTGAAGTACAATATACATATCATGGTATATAAATTGTGTATGTATATGTATATATACACACACACACACACACACAAACACACACGTTTATATATCCAGAAATGTAGAAAAGCGTGCAATACATACTCAAACACACATATACTCTACACACACGTATGTAAACGTAACACATTTACTGCCATAAAATAGCTACTGCCTGCTACTGTGGTGGTTAAGTGCACACCTGTTTAACCTACAGGCACAACCTCACGAGCTCACAAATCGCCATCATTTCCCAAACGTGTGTCATGGCCATCTGTTTTGATTCCTGACACGAGCTGATGTACAACCCCAAACTGCCATTGGAGAGAATGAAAGTGAGAGCGTGTGTGTGAGAGAGAGAGACCCAGCAGCATATAAAATGCGTTACCATGGTGCCCACAACCATAGCAATCTCCAAGCAATCTGCTGTGTTGCCATGGGAACAGTAATCTCACCCGGGAGAAAGAGAGCCAGAGAGGAAGACGCATGGAGAGGGCGAGCGAGCGCATCTTTTGCACTTACATCTAGACACATGATGCAGCAGAGAGCCATATATCTGTCTCTAAAAATACAAACAGATCAATATTTGACATGACAGCCAACCAGATTTATCCTATCCAACCTCTTTCAATCCCAGCATTGATCTGACATTGGAAAAGTCATCCTCAGATTTACAGTACAGCTAAAAAAGTGGAGCCCTCCAAGGATCCATGAATAACTGTCTCACACCCGAGGGTTTCCTCTCATATATAATTTCTGTTCTGATAAAACGTCTTACAGCCCGACACGTCGCTGTTGCGCAAGACTTATCAATCTTGTGAAATCTTTGGGGGTCAATGAGGAAAAGCTTCACCAGCCGTTGTGAAGATTATGTATGATTGTTTTATTCTAGATGAAGGGTTGTTGTTTACCAGAAGAAATTAAAACATTATGAGAACAAACACTGTGTAAATGACTGAATTTTCTAATGTAACACCTTATGTTCATTTAAACAGGTTTTAGGATTACCTAAAAACCGCTCTTTGATTTCGTGTGATGCACTCACACCCGCCCATAGTAAAAATGAGCAGAGCTAGCACGTGGCGTACAAATCTACAGCACACATGAATCGGAGACTGTGGAAGCACGTATAGACTTTTCTATATGTGTGTGTGTTTATGTACGCATTTTGAATTAAAGCAGGTTATGTGCTTTTGGGCAGGGCCGTTATTTGGGGAGGGACAACTGGGACCTCTTGATGAGGGGGGCCACTAAATATATCTTTACACTGTTGGGGCCAAACTTAATTTTGTCCTGGGCCCCATGAATTCTAACCGCGCTCCTGCTTTAGCGTGAAGCGTAGATTAATAACTTGTACTTACAGGATGATCAAAGCCCTCCCCAAAAAAACACCACACTCTTATACACGCTCCTGAAACACACACTTTCTCTCTCTTTAAAGGCACACAGACCCTTACGGGAATCGAGTTGCTTATAAGCTTATAGCCAGATACTTTGATAAAGGGAGAGTGTTTTGCGTTTTGTCTTTTTATCAACATAAATGAGAAGACAAAAAATAAATGTAAAGTGTGAGACAGAAAAGACAGAGGACGATAAAAGACAGCAAAAAGTTTTAATCATTAGGTTACAACAACACCTTCGTTTAAATTTTCACAATACCATTTCAAGACTGTACGAGTTGTCTGAGATTCAACTCAATTTTCTTCATCGGTAATTGAATTCAAAGGGGTCGAAAAAGCAATAACATTATCACTGCAGGTTATAGCTTAAAATTGAAAAAATTAAGGCAATTAAACTTAAGTGTTAAATTGTGGTAGGCTGATTTTTTGGTACTGTTTAAACAGAGCAAGAGCAGAGGAAACTTGCATGGCTTCAGTAAACATGCATGACTGCTATCCTGACCTACTTCTGTGAAGTTATTGTCAGCTTCTTTCAGCAGTGCCCAAAAGCATCATAAAATTGTCCACAACCACCTTATTAAACTTTCTGGGCACCAGGTCTGCTGGCCACCCAGTCAGCCTGAGCTCGGCAGCCTGAGGGGCTACAATTAACTGAAGTGGAGAGTAAAAGCCTCTTCACGGGCTTTAAGCATCGCAGAAGAGTCCAACCATCTCTAAGAGAAGCTGCACTCCTGTGAAGTATGTTCAGATGTAAACACTCACGCACATGCGACAACACAAATGCAGATCTTACAGTTAATGCTCAGATCAACTTGTAGATATTTAGATTCCGATTAATGAAATGATATTCCGGTTAATGGAAATCAAAATTGGCAGAAAAAAAACAAGGTGTAGCTTTTGGATTCTATTAAATGAGGTTATGTGACTGTATCTGGACATATTCCGAATGTCTATGACAAAAGAAAACTGTTTGGATGTGCCTTGTCAGAAAATAACCCTTCCAATAATTACACACTTTTCCTAAAAGAAGGGAATTAAAACCATTAACATTCGACATTCTAGCACGACCTGAATGAAATCAGATTTTCATTAGCATGAACCGTGTATGTCCTCTCTCATGGAACTTATCCATGATAAGTACAGGTGACCCTGTTTAACCCCTCCGTCAACCTTTATAGGGCATGTGTATTTAGTTTACCTTCCACTAAACCTTCTGCTGACCTTCAAAGGAGACCCCTGAGGCAGTCTGGGGCCCTTAACTATTACAGAACCTGACCCAACCATCTGAAGAGCCCTCAATCATGACTGACAGATCCACCGTGGAGCACGATGGGTGTTCCAGAATGATAATACAGAATCCAGAAACGCCATTTAAATCGTCTCCATCATTGTAGAAACGGATCATTAGAGTTCTCAAGGGGTCACAGGGCCCAATGGTTTCCATTTAGCCGACCTCATATTGCTGTCATTCAAGGGTGCATTCGCGTGCGTTCAGTGCACAGTGTCCCGGCTGTGTGCTGCAGAATGACTGAGAAACCTGCACCCCCCACAAGACTGCTAGAAATGAAACAATTTTCTGTGTTTTGTACTTTGCAGCTAGCCTTCCTCCTGTCGTCATCACAGCACTGTTATCTTTTCATCAGCCTCTTCAAAACCACTTCACTCACTCGAAAGCTACGCTAACACATCTACCCAAAACCAAACCATGTGTGCGCTGGGTAACGGCTGTATATACACCATACACAAATAGCGTAAAAGTGTTTTTACCACTTAATTATTTGATTTCCTTGTTAAACGAACAAAGTGCTCCATGACAACCTGGCTAATATATCTTCATAACACCATCTTCAGGCTACAAACAGTTCTGGAAACATAAATGTTTCATTGAACATGTAAATTAAACCTTAACTTTATTTATGTTTATTAATGACTGACGATGCATTTGTACCAAACTCAATTAAACGGATTAAGCAGCATCGACTAGCCGGCGTTCAAGCTACGCAACGGAATTAAGTGCTACTTTACGTGTTTGCTTAGACAAAGGGCTCCTCAGCTCGCACATTTAGAGCATTTCAGAGATGCTGAGGTGGAAAACAAAGTAATCAGCAGTCAAATATTTCCCTGCTAACCACGTTCCACCACTGCGACATCTGATTCTGTTTCAAGACGAGAGAAAAATGTTTAAAAAAAGTGAAAAGGTACCGTCCGTATGACACAAAGGAGGCTGATCGAATGCACAGAAGGATGAGGCAAGAAAGAGAGTAATGAAAGAAAAGAGGAAAAGGAAGTATACACAGGAGAGAGTCAATCAAGAGAAGCAGCGGAGGAGAAGGAACAATGATAGAAACAACAGCAGCCTGTCCACCACTGCTGTTCCATTCGGCTGCCTAATCCTGCTCTGCCTTGAGCATTCAATTAACTCCTCACCAGCAGATCAAATGAGCGTCTAAACACGAGTCTGACCGAGTCTAAACGCTAATTAATACTTAGAAATCAATGCGTCTCAACAGCAAATGTCAAATAACAGCACAAGAAATAACAGAGCTGTTGAGATGAAAAGCTCACTTTTGTGTTTATGATGGGTATTTATGTGTAAGATAAAAAATAACAGGCAGGCCGGCACAGACACGTGGGCGAGGGCTGAATGTCAGAGGAGACATAATGAGGAAAGAGAACTGAAGGGTGTTCGGTGGCAGATGCATCAGGAAGGAGCTACAGCAGACCTGCATTAGCAACAATATACTTCCCATCCAGTGCTTGGGACTAACTAACTGAACTAAGTGATGCTGCTAATTTAACGGTATCTTACTGTAATGTGACAGTCGCTCAGCTGTGTTTATAATAGAGTCGCTTTCCAATAACAAGCTACTTTAACGGTGTAGCGTGACTAAATGCTACCGTTTTGATGTCACATCGTGCGCTACTGTTATACAAATTAGTGCACAGTCTAGTTTTTGTGGTGTAGATTTATGACGTTTGATGCCGTCTCCTCAGACAAAATATGTTCAAAACGTCCTCATTAAGCCCTTGAAGTATCTTCAATGTAGTAAGTTAATTTTCATTAGTACTGTATCACGTAGTGTAGCTGACTATTTTTGGCTTTAACTTGGCTGCAGTTTAACGAGGTGTAATTGTGAATAGCTTGAATCTTGGCACGCTACAGTTTCAAAGAAGCTTCCACAGCACCGGTCTATTTAACTCTCTTTGTCTGTCTAGGTCCGCTCTCACTCTTTCTGTCTCTTAAAGGTACAGTACAAAGTAATGTCTGTACAGTACAGCTATAACAGAATGTTGCTGGATCTAGAATCAAATTAACCCATCATTAGATGACATATCAGTTGATATCAGACTCTTTTTAAAGCATGTCAGTCAGCACGGAGATCGCTTTCCAAAGACCAAAATCTACTATGTACAAAATGTTTTAATAAAATGTCAAATCACCATTTAAGTTTAAGGAGCAAAACAAAACAATGCCTTTGCTGGTGAACTGTCTCTTTAAATGTAAAGGTCTGTGTTCTACTCTGTCTCTTACGCTAGTATGTCTAACACCCGCCATGTTGTGTCTGCTGGTTCGTGCACCTGTCTAGGTTTGTTCTCCCCTTCAAAACACTCCATTAGCTCGGAAACCCTTCTGAGCAGGTGTTGTAAATGTGAGAGTCTGCGAGAGTAACTGTGCGTGTGTATTATTGCAGTTCCCAGATGTCGATGTTTGAACCTTGGCACCCCGCTAAGCCTGACTCACCTCAGCACCTCGTTGGGATTTCCCGACTTGCTGCCTTTCTTTTCAGGGGCACCATGGCATCCAGACTTAAGCAGCGTGTGAGGACCCCGGTCCAGCATCATTGTAGAGGTTGCCATGGCAATTATGGCTACAGCATCACGCACTCGAGCCTCCAGACCGTAGTCCCACTCATCGTAGGAAACAGAGATCAAACCTGCGATAAAGAACAAAGAAATGCAGTAGATGAACTGAAATGTTTTGTTTTTACACTTCATGCTGCTATCTGTCCATCTCCTCATACATCTCCTCATACATCTCATACATCTTCTCATACATCTCCTCATACATCTCCTCATACATCTTCTCATACATCTCCTCATACATCTCCTCATACATCTCCTCATACATCTCATACATCTTCTCATACATCTCCTCATACATCTTCTCATACATCTCCTCATACATCTCATACATCTCCTCATACATCTCCTCATACATCTCATACATCTCATACATCTCATACATCTTCTCATACCTGTTGGAAAGACAGTGGGTATATTATCTGCATCTCCAGTCACCAGTGAGGGTACAATCCAGGTGTAACCGTAACCAGTGAGGCCCACAGAATGAGCCACCTCAAATATGGTCGTGGCTTCTTCTTTAGTGCAGTAGAGAAGTATAACAGGACTTTGGAGCTTCTTCATCTGGTTCTGGATCTTTGAGTCCCCATCATCTACCGACATGTCCAGCAGCAACACCTCTTCCAGCTCCCAGCCAACAAAACTGTTCTCGATCGTACTTCGGATCTGCATGGCGGAAACAAGGAGAAAGATAACAAACCTTCATGTCCTGCAACACACATCCTGCTGCTCCCAGCCCTCCAAAAGTGCTCATTTGTTATCTTGACATAAAGAGAGGAGAGAGTTAAAAGAAAGGGAGAGTGACATAGAAATATAGGAAAATAAGGGAAAGAGAGAGAGTCAGAGATGGGGAAAGTTTATTATTTATTTAGAAGGTACGGTCACACTACGCTTCAAGCATGCAAAATTACACTGCTACGTGTTTTGGCAAAAGGATATGATGTCATGTTCTTCCGTTTTAATAAATAATACATCGCCAAGAACAAATAGGCCTAATAATGAATATAAAATTTTAAACATACTCTCTACAACACGAAGACAATCTGTGACGTTTACATCAATCCTCTAATGGTCAAACGCCGTTTGGTTACACCAATTTCAAGTTATGCAAACCTCAAACTCAGAAAAATAACCTTCAAACAGTATTCATGCCCGCCAAACATGTTTGAATCTGTAAGATCTTTAAAGATCATAACCTACATTTCAAACATTACCTCTCATGACCACAAAACCAATCTCAGTGCTGTTCTGAGTCTGCGGAGAACACAGAAATTAAACCATAATTCCTCATCACACATTGTTCCAACACAAGCCTGTGGAGATGCTCTCCATTATAGAATAGTTTACTGAAGAGAGGACTAGAGGAATATGAAATGATGGCACCTACAATTCTGACCATGCATATGCATAGTTCTAGACTGTTGAATATTTGGAGCCATTTCGACAGCTTTGTGAATTGCACTGACATTGTTATTACACAAACACTGCTAAACAGAGAATCCTGTGCCACAGGAGAAACCTGTATCAATGAGGGTTACACAGAAGAGAGATGGCACATCTCCAACATCTGGAATTGCCTTAACCGATGTTGCTCTCCCAATAGACAACAGCACAAAAACACTGGCCTCAGCAGAAGAACATCAAGAACCTGCTGCATGAGCCCCTCAGTATGTGAAGCCTCCTCAGAACAACACTGGCCTCCACAACACTGGAGCATTGCCTGCAGCTCAGTCCTGAGAACTGTTGAAAGCACAGCAGAACACAAACCTGGCAGTGATTCCAGCATTATCCAGCTGGGAGAAGATCAGAACCTCATCTGCACCAAAAGCAGATATATGTACCAGATACTGACACACTGCACAGGTTCAAGGAGGTCTGTGACTTGAGCTTCATGCAGATCGGACCTGCTGCTTCCCAGTTGGGCTGATGTAGTATATTAGAAACGTTTGTTGAAGGTTGAAACCTAAAACCTCAGCTTTGATTGTCAGCTACCCATAGCTGTTGAACCAAACAGTACTTGTAACTGGGCTGTTTAACTAGCAGAAACTAGAAGGGTAGACGCTGCTTCCATTGAGTTTGTACACCAAACTAAAAGCACAATTGAGGAATGATGACTAAATAGAAAGATTGAATCAGAGCTGACAAAGAGATGAAGCCTGAGAGGAAAGCAGTGCTAGTTTCAATAGAAGCAAAGCACACTGACTATAGTGGAGAGGACAGGCGTATTAGTTTTGACAGCGGACGCGGCATTCAGAAGATGGAGGAGAGGAAGTGAGCATTACTGGAGGCAGGAGCATTGGCAAACTCCAGATGATGAAAGAGACAAGCTCTGAGGCGGCTAGCCTCCCGGTGAGAGTTACAATACTGGAATTAGGGTGTAAGCCGAACCAGCTAGAGATGCTGAAGTTACAGCCAGTGAGGTGAACAAAAGCCCGTCTGAGCTTTCACGGGATCCTAATCTTAGTTCGGCCAATTTAGAGCAGCTTTTGAACGGCGACTGTTTATATACCCTTATGATGCCACTTAGAGTAGGACCTTCAAAATATAGATAAAGTCCAGGTAACGAGATCTTCAGCACGATATGAAGCGCTAACAGTAAAGACACCAATGTTAAATTAGCATTCAGGCGTTTGGCAGACGCTTTTATCCAAATCGACTTACATTGCATTATACTATACATTGATCACTATACATTGAGTATGTGCAATCCCTGGGATCGAACCCATGACCTTGGCGTTGTTAACGTCATGCTCTAACCACTGAGCTACAGGAAAGCCAAATTAGCATTTAAATGTATTGTTATTAATTACAATAATTAAACATATAAAGCATAATAATTATATTAAATCATTAACAATTTCTCCAATAAATAAAATAGAAAAGCAAGATGGCGCATTAATGTATATGTGGTCACTGAGGAGACACTTAGCAGCATTTCAAACATGGCTCAGCCAATCAAAATTTAGTGTTGAAACCGTCCGTTTCATAAAACCACAAATCGTTCTAGATAGATAGTCGTTATCTTGACATGAAATGACACCTTGTTTTATGTCTGAACTCATCAGTTTCATACCCAGCGGTCTCTCAGCAATGACAACCTCCTTCTCGCTGTCCCGCGCTCATCGTGGATGTTCACACCTGCTGCCTGTAGGTTCTGGAATAGCCAGTGGTCATTGTGTGCTAAATATTTACTGTCCTGCGTGTTTCTTCATTTGTTTCTGTGTTAAGGTTTGTCTCTGTTTGGATGTTAGCCTGTTTTTTATCTGGTTGTAATGTACTTCAAATTCATGTCGTAGTTTTGATTGTGTTTTATCGAACCGAGTATGACTCAGAACTGAGACTTATCGAGACACAAACAAAGACATATTTGTCAAAATCTATAAGAAAAACTAGAAGATTAAGAATCACTCTGTCGGTATGTTTAAATGAAATGTAAGAGTATATCTTGTCAGTTTAGATTTGCCCAAAGATTTTCTTACCGTAACTAAACTTTTTAAATTCTTGCATTCAATAATTTCATTGTGCTGTGTCTTAATTACTTTTTGCAGTATACATATATTTGTATTATTATATATTGACACAAAACCACTTAAAGCTGCAATCTTTTGCCTCTCTGTCACTATCCTTGTTAGCAACATAAAATTGCAGGTTCCTCTACATACTTTTCTTTATGTATGATAGTCACATGAAGCCAAACTGACATTTCCTAAGAAACCAGACAGCCCAACTTATGTAAACCTATATAATACCATTAAACACATGCTTAGCTAGAAGCATTAACACTGTTGTTCAGATGCCATTTCTTTCTTCTTTTTAAAGTGTACATAACTTTAAAACACTTGTTATTGAGCTGTTTACATAAATATATATATATAAATATATTTATATAACAGATGCATAAATAATATAGTTTACTCAAATTAAATTGCCTTTAAGACTGCAGACGATTCTAAATAAAGATAATTCAGTTTACTATGTGGCTGTTTTTCCGGAATTGGCACTGATTCCCTACAAGTTTCAGTTCAGGACAAGATTTTATCTTTGGCACTGTACGATTATTTAAACCGTCTTTCTCCATCGACGGAGAGGACTTTGTTTTCGCTTGCTATTATAAAACGACAATAAAACGATAAACGAAAACCAATTAAAAACACTTTCTCACCCGGTTGACAAAGTCCTGGTATCCAGGGTAGTAGGTGGTGACAATGGAGAATATGTACCAATCGTACTCCTCCATTATGTTTAAGATAACAGAGGCCTGCTGCTCGATAGACGGACCAAACTGGAAGAACATGGAATGGTCATCCTGAAAGAAACCAAAACAAACAGATGCTTGAGAACATGATAACAGAACATGTAGAACTCTGGTAGAACCTCATTGATATAGATGCTTTTAGATACTATACATGCACATGTGATAAAGAGGCAGACGATCATTAATCGTTCTCCTTCAATCAACCACCAGAAATGACCCATGCAGCAGCGCAGTACATCTAACGTCTGCTGCATCAAATGCTGCATCAAAGCACGAGAACCAGATCGCTCACTTTACATCTAAATGACCACTTCACTTCTGAAACCAACGCTTCATCTCATGCTGTTTAAATGTCAAGTCTGTGGCGCATTGGAGATAAGCGATTTGTGTAAATAGATTCCAAATGCATATAAAAAACATGACAATGAACTGCTATGAACATCTAACAAAGTACTTTATATACACACCAGTGTGTGTGTGTGACAGAGGCTGTCAGCAGTCAGTCAAGCCAATAAAATGTATCGGTACGCACACATTTATGAGTGAACGATGACAATGATGTACAGATCTGTACAGCCGTGTAAATGTTTGTTGTGTGTGTGTATTCGTGTGTGAAGACGGTCGTGGGCGTTTGCCATGTTAGTCATGCTCCATGGCAAAATCTCACTCTTTCTCTCTTTAAGGTCTCCATGCTCTGTTCAACATCAAAGCCACTCCTCTGGGCTCCGCCATGGACTATCATTTACCTTGAATTGGCTTTAATGAGGTAACAACAATAGTGAGTGTGTGGGGGGGTTGGGGGTGGATGTGGGACCCCTGGCATGCGGGACACCTCCGCAGCTCAACCCAATGCAGCATCTCCTAAAGACGTTATGGGGCAATTATATTACATTTCAGATTTGCCTGTTTAGAAAGATTTTTTTCCATATATTAAAACATAGAAATGCACCAAATAAATTGTGCGTTTGCATTGACCGTTGCACACAGAATGTTTGTCAACGGTTCACATACACAGCAGAAAAAAATTGTGCGCTGATTTTGATGTAAAGATGCCGCAGGAGCGACCTGTGCCTGCTGCCCTGTGATGCCGAGGATGGAGCTACAGAAAATTCTTCATTTTGAACAATATGACCAGGACAATAATCTAGACCCCACTGCCTAACATGAGTGTCTCATGAAGACGACATTATTTTGTCATTCTCATTGAATTAGACACAAGGAATGTAAAGTGTAAATGATTACTGGTATGTGACTTTATATGTGAAATAAATTGGTGGATTAATGCTGCACAGTTTTATGTGTTTAAAACAATCGCACTCGTAAAAGTACATTTTAACGTACCCACAGTGTTTGCAAAACACATACTGTACGTGTAATGTACTAATACATACTGTACGTGTAATGTACTAATACATACTGTACGTGTAATGTACTAATACATACTGTACGTGTAATGTACTAATACATACTGTACGTGTAACACACTGTGCAAGTGTTTTTTTGCGCACTGTCGCCCCATTAATGCCAACAGGTTCGAAATGTATATAGTGTATAATGTATATAGTGTATAGTTATAGTGTATAGACTATAGTGTATACTAGAGTCATATAGTGTAATTAGATCAATTCTGATTTCACAGTGAATGTAATACCCAAACTATGTGTGACATAGAAAAACACACTTCTCGAATGTGATTCCTGCCCATCCTG
>JAZGTJ010002149.1:17025-45214 GCA_036877575.1 Botia almorhae
TCCCCGTCTCTATGAAGGGCACGGAGAAGTCAATGACCTCTGACCTCTCTTCATTTATAGTCAGGGACCCCACTGCCATGTGGGCATTCTTAAGCACCACCTGGAAATAAAGAGGAAGAGGAAAGCTAGTGGAAAGTCACAGCTCTCCTGCACAGAGACTGGTCCAGACATGCCACAGTCTGAATAAGATGCAGGATACATGGTGTGTGAGAAAAGATGAAATGAGGATGAAACTGGAACTGGTGAATGAAGAGGCCACAGAAAAAAACAGATCGTATGACCAACAAAGACAGAAATCAGGTTACGTCCTACAGTGGGTCGCTGTAGCTTTAAATACCTGCTTCCCATCACCCTAACCACTACTTCCCCAAAGCACAACTTGTCCAGGTATATTTAGAAATACATATAAAGGGCCTCTGGTGATTCAGAAAAATGGGACAAAACAGAGTTAATAAGATGATTGAAGCTACAGAAAGTCTTTGTGTACTGTAGATCCTATTTCCCCCTCACTCTCTCTATCAGATAGAAATGATCATTTAGATTGTGAGATGAGATCATAGTTTAGATGTTTGTCTGAGTGTTGCATTCCACTGTAGCACCAGTCTCTTGAACATGATTATAATTTAAAGCATCAGAACCTGTAAAGACATGAAGCAAGCTACTCAACATAAAGCAAGCTACTCAACATAAAGCAAGCTACTCAACATAAAGCAAGCTACTCAACATGAAGCAAGCTACTAAAAGTTTATGAATGTGTTTCAGATTCGAGAGTATTCAGTTAACTAGGATTGGAAAGGAACTGTACTGTGTGCGCCACATCCCTTTCAACTGTGGATTTAAATGCGATTCGGTAACGAATACTTTTTTGCTCATCTGAATTAATGCAGCAGCTGTATTCTCCCCGTGGTTGGGCGAAATCACTAGCTTTCACATTTCTGCTCTTTCATCTGTTCTTCTGATTAGACACACTGTTCAGATTGTCCTTTTTTTAAAATAATGAAATAAAATCAGAGCGTCAGAGTTAAAAGAGGAAAGTTATAAATATTCACACTGCATGCACGAACGAGTCAATGCAAATCAGCGCAAAAAACTTTTATCTGAAATTCATCAATATATATTCCCCAAGCAGTCTGAGGTATTATTTACAACATACAGAATACAACGGTACACGCCCACGTTTGCAGCAGTATTGCCTTCAGACTAATTTTTCATATTTTTTCCTCCATAAGAATTAGAGAACATTCTAATTAGAAAACATTCTAATTCTTAAAACATTCTGAATCAAACCTAACAGCTACAAGGTAGCTGACAAAACTCTGAAGCAAAACCGTGAGGTTAGGATGGCATACTTAAATTCCTTAATGACCGATTCTTTCATGTCACTTCTCTGTTTGGTGGATCTGAGGAGGATTATGGGTAGCGTCGTTCCTCAGCAGGTATTCGGCTATTAAATACGACTTTTTAAAAGTGAAGTTGAAATGACGCAGAATTGTGGTTTCAGCAGAAGCATATATAATCACTTAACCTGCAAGCTCATCGTTGGTCTGTCTTGAAAGGTTTATTCGCTACCGTTAAAAATCAGTTTCTCTATGAGAAAAAATTATTGGGATTTTTACTTCCAGAGGAATCCGACTGTTAGGATCTATAAGCACACAGCACCCAGCTGTCCTGCAGCTCAGTGGTTAGAGCATGGCATTAACAACGCCAAGGACATGGGTTCGATTCCAGGAATTGCACATACTTAGAAACAATGTATAGTTATCCCAAGTTGCTTGGGATAAAAGCATCTGCCAAATGCATAAATGTAAATGTCCTACAAAGTAAGTCATTGAGGTCGACTGTAAATACACCTCTCGTTTACAATATTAAAAAAAAATAAAAGTCGACAGCTGTCCCTCTCCCTGAAATATCAAAATGAGTCAAAAGTCTTGATGAGTCAAAATGAAACTAACTTTTATCTTTATCAACCATATGTCATACCAAATTAGCTCCAGCCCAAACTCTGAATCACAACATGAGCATCTACAGTAGAATGAGGACTCGAACCTAAAGCGCTTAAAACTCACCTCGCCAACCATTCCATTCCACGTGCCATTGATCTTCTTGCCGTGCTTCCCGTTGGTCACCAGGTAGAGATCGTAGGTGAACTTAACAGACTTGGCGATCTTTTTCAGGATGTCTATACAGAAGCCCTTGCAACAGCGTTTAATGTAGATCCCTGAATCTCCCGTCTGATTTCTGGAGGGGTGGGACATTGTGAGGAAAGAGGCGAGAAGATTAATGTTCTAACATGAAGTTATTGTTCTAAATAGTAAAGAAGTTTGACTTAGTTGATCATCATCCTTGATCAAAATACCTTGTAATGAAACACTGCGTCAAAATAACATCAAAATGACTAATGACCACTGCACTGTTTGGTTCTGTCGAGGTCCATGAAACGGTCCAAGAATATATTTCACATTATCTCAGCATGATCTGATGAGGTTGTGGAGATGATCTTGTGCGTTACAATCTAACCTAAAATCAAACCTTTCTTACAAAGAGTAAACATGGTGCAAAATCCTAAATACTTCCTTATCGTTCTTTGCTTGAATATTCTGAACACTCTAAAACTCTTTATCTGTTTATATCCAGATTTAAAATAGATTATAAATCCCTTGTTTTCAGTTTGGTCTCAGACTACTGGACTACTGATTTAGGTCAAGGTTGAGGCTTGTTCTGTTTAAACATTTTTCAGTCGATCACTTATTACATTTCCTAAACTAGTCAACGGTTGATGGTTGCATTTTCAATGAACCTTAAATGCTCAACTCAGTATTTAAGAAAGAGTTTTTAGGATTCTCACTGGAGTTTAAGCTGCCTTCTACAGGGTACCGTATTCCTCATGCAGGTGCCACTGAGAGGGTCAACGTCCTCCACAATTACGAACGGCGCCTCCTCCAGCGTGACGATGGACAGGTGGTCGTCCTCGCGCTCCTCTGTGTCTGAGTAGAGCTCGAACCGAGGCCACACGTGGTACTTCATTGTCAGAGACCCGTTCTCCCATTTACCTACCTGTGAAAGCGCAAAGAGGGCAAGATGAGAGCGGAAGATGAGAGACGTATAACGAGCGAGATAATGAGAGGGTGTTGAGGTTGAAGTGGCTGAGATTAGTTCAAGCTAAATTTGAAGATGACTGAAACCTTGAATTAAGAACGAGAGAGATAGGGAGTAAATGAAGGTTGATAATTACATTGGAGTATGAACGCTGTTCAGAACTTAAGAGGTGAAGATAGACACGAATGAGAGGAGATACGCACCCTGTCGTACTGCCTCTCCTTATCCAGCAAAATAATGACCAACTTTGGGTGCATCTGAAAACCGTCTTCACTGAAGGAGAGGTTACGCCCTTCAAACGTCACGTTCATGAGGTACCTGAGAAGAAAAGAGAATCAGCATTAGACCACATTAGGTCACTTTCACAGTCCTGGAGAACCAGTTTTGAAACACTTTTTAGAATCTCTCACTGTCAGCATTTCACCTGGCTTCACTGTATGTCTATAGATTTAGACACACTACTGTATCTGTACTGTATATGTCCACACACATTTATAATGCACACACATTTATAAGAAGGTTTGTTGCTAGAGGCCATAGCAAATTACATTTACAATAGCAAATGTGAATCTGGCAGCCCCCTGGTCACAAAACCATTATGACTTTTAAATGCATCCAGTTGGATTTTCTCGGGGGAAAACAGCTATTTATGCTCGAACAAAATACACAATAATCACAAATCCAGAAAAACAGTCAGGAGATAAACCAGAAAAAACATTTATTACAGAGGTGAGTGTATTACATGATCATAACTCAGAACGTAACAGAATTCCATGTATTTGTTTTTCATGTATTTGTCTTTAGCCATCCACGATCTTATTGATGGTAGCTCTTTTTTTGAAAATAGCATATTTTAATGACTTTAAAATTTCTTTTTTAAACACTGTTTTTGAAACAGCTGAACATCTATTTGCTTTGTATTGCATTTCATTTTTTCCATCCAAATGCCAACCATTTTCTAAAGACAACATCGTTGACCCATATCACATCGGTCACTGAATCTACACTGCACAGATCTGCCTATTGCACTCAGCTTGGTCAACCACAAAGAGATGATCTTAAACCTGACAGAGTCTGCTGGTTTAATGATTTATTTCCTAGTTGATTAAAAGATGCTACCAGATTAGCAGGAAAGGCTCATCCCCCCACCCCCCACCACTGGAGTACCTCAGGGGTTAGTACAGGGTCCTTTACTCTCTTCCATCTAAATCACTCTCCACTGTCATCCACTTGCACTGTATATTTTATTACTCCTCACTGCTCCACAGAATTTGCCAAATATCAATTCAAGTCCATACACAATGCTGTCGGTGGAGTTATGCAGTAATTAACCTCTGTTGTAATTAACCTTTTTCATGTCACTAACCTTCTCTACCATCAAATTTGTGAAGCACTTAATGGACTGACTGAGTCTAGCGATTCAGTCTTTAGTGACCTCATCTAGCACTTAGCGCAAGGGTCTTCAACAGGGGGTTCGTAACCCTTTAGGGGTCCGTGGCAGAAAGGGTCCACCAATTATATTTTGGTCTCAAACTGTTTTACCCTGCTTCTGTCCAGGGGTTCATGGCATGATAAAGACTGAAGACCCCTGACTAAGAATACTTAATTAGAATGCAGGACAGACATTTTGGTGGTGGTTGTTGTTTCTGTCCTTGAGATCCAATCTAAGCACTTCACTTGTATTCTCAACCACAGTCCCAGCAATTGTGTGACCTGTATACGGTACATGACATGCAGATGTAAATGTGGGCTCATTGTAAAAATAAATAAAGATGACCAGTTATTAGCAGTTGTAGATATACAATTGATAAACAAATTACAACCTAAAAAGTCATCAAATATGAATGTACATGAAATCACATCAGTAATATTATATAGAGATAGATATATAAAAGATATATAACCTAAATCTTAAAAGGAGATCACTTCTTTGTGCAAAACTGTGCCATATATAATTTAACACAAAAACACTGTATTCTCAAAATAGCAGCAGCAGTAAAAGATGATGAAAGACAATCACGCAGACCATTTGAAAGTCATTTTTGCCTTTTTCCATCTGGGTTTAAAATTTATGACCTCGAAAAACTGACCAGATTTAGAAAGTGACTGTAAATCAGTCTGTGGTCAGATGTGCGCGTTTGTGCCCTTGAGAGGAGATACGCGCACAAATTCTCATCATAGTGCGAGTATCTTGTATGTGTGTCAACAAGTTTTGTGTCAGAGCCAGTGAAAACTCTGCTGCGCTCCTCGCTCCCTGCCTCCATCTGTGGGCTGTTGTCGCCATGACAACCATCGGCCTCACAAAAACGACTCACCACACAAAAAATAAATATCTGCTCTAAACAACAGAGGCTGAAAGAGAAATATAGAAACAGAGGAGCGAGAGAGAGACAATGACTGAACAAATAAAGAGCTTTTGAAATACTTGTGTGATAGAATGTGATCCATAAAGATACAAATGAACCTACAACACACCCTCCCACAATTAGACATGTACACACCATGAATTTTCCATTGACTTCTATTGTTTGAATAATGAGCTGATGATATTGTATATCGATTACACCTAACATTCACAAAAAGCCTCAAGGATTTTTAGATTTTAATGGACATATTGTAATCCCACGGTATTCTTGAAGTACAATATACATATCATGGTATATAAATTGTGTATGTATATGTATATATACACACACACACACACACACAAACACACACGTTTATATATCCAGAAATGTAGAAAAGCGTGCAATACATACTCAAACACACATATACTCTACACACACGTATGTAAACGTAACACATTTACTGCCATAAAATAGCTACTGCCTGCTACTGTGGTGGTTAAGTGCACACCTGTTTAACCTACAGGCACAACCTCACGAGCTCACAAATCGCCATCATTTCCCAAACGTGTGTCATGGCCATCTGTTTTGATTCCTGACACGAGCTGATGTACAACCCCAAACTGCCATTGGAGAGAATGAAAGTGAGAGCGTGTGTGTGAGAGAGAGAGACCCAGCAGCATATAAAATGCGTTACCATGGTGCCCACAACCATAGCAATCTCCAAGCAATCTGCTGTGTTGCCATGGGAACAGTAATCTCACCCGGGAGAAAGAGAGCCAGAGAGGAAGACGCATGGAGAGGGCGAGCGAGCGCATCTTTTGCACTTACATCTAGACACATGATGCAGCAGAGAGCCATATATCTGTCTCTAAAAATACAAACAGATCAATATTTGACATGACAGCCAACCAGATTTATCCTATCCAACCTCTTTCAATCCCAGCATTGATCTGACATTGGAAAAGTCATCCTCAGATTTACAGTACAGCTAAAAAAGTGGAGCCCTCCAAGGATCCATGAATAACTGTCTCACACCCGAGGGTTTCCTCTCATATATAATTTCTGTTCTGATAAAACGTCTTACAGCCCGACACGTCGCTGTTGCGCAAGACTTATCAATCTTGTGAAATCTTTGGGGGTCAATGAGGAAAAGCTTCACCAGCCGTTGTGAAGATTATGTATGATTGTTTTATTCTAGATGAAGGGTTGTTGTTTACCAGAAGAAATTAAAACATTATGAGAACAAACACTGTGTAAATGACTGAATTTTCTAATGTAACACCTTATGTTCATTTAAACAGGTTTTAGGATTACCTAAAAACCGCTCTTTGATTTCGTGTGATGCACTCACACCCGCCCATAGTAAAAATGAGCAGAGCTAGCACGTGGCGTACAAATCTACAGCACACATGAATCGGAGACTGTGGAAGCACGTATAGACTTTTCTATATGTGTGTGTGTTTATGTACGCATTTTGAATTAAAGCAGGTTATGTGCTTTTGGGCAGGGCCGTTATTTGGGGAGGGACAACTGGGACCTCTTGATGAGGGGGGCCACTAAATATATCTTTACACTGTTGGGGCCAAACTTAATTTTGTCCTGGGCCCCATGAATTCTAACCGCGCTCCTGCTTTAGCGTGAAGCGTAGATTAATAACTTGTACTTACAGGATGATCAAAGCCCTCCCCAAAAAAACACCACACTCTTATACACGCTCCTGAAACACACACTTTCTCTCTCTTTAAAGGCACACAGACCCTTACGGGAATCGAGTTGCTTATAAGCTTATAGCCAGATACTTTGATAAAGGGAGAGTGTTTTGCGTTTTGTCTTTTTATCAACATAAATGAGAAGACAAAAAATAAATGTAAAGTGTGAGACAGAAAAGACAGAGGACGATAAAAGACAGCAAAAAGTTTTAATCATTAGGTTACAACAACACCTTCGTTTAAATTTTCACAATACCATTTCAAGACTGTACGAGTTGTCTGAGATTCAACTCAATTTTCTTCATCGGTAATTGAATTCAAAGGGGTCGAAAAAGCAATAACATTATCACTGCAGGTTATAGCTTAAAATTGAAAAAATTAAGGCAATTAAACTTAAGTGTTAAATTGTGGTAGGCTGATTTTTTGGTACTGTTTAAACAGAGCAAGAGCAGAGGAAACTTGCATGGCTTCAGTAAACATGCATGACTGCTATCCTGACCTACTTCTGTGAAGTTATTGTCAGCTTCTTTCAGCAGTGCCCAAAAGCATCATAAAATTGTCCACAACCACCTTATTAAACTTTCTGGGCACCAGGTCTGCTGGCCACCCAGTCAGCCTGAGCTCGGCAGCCTGAGGGGCTACAATTAACTGAAGTGGAGAGTAAAAGCCTCTTCACGGGCTTTAAGCATCGCAGAAGAGTCCAACCATCTCTAAGAGAAGCTGCACTCCTGTGAAGTATGTTCAGATGTAAACACTCACGCACATGCGACAACACAAATGCAGATCTTACAGTTAATGCTCAGATCAACTTGTAGATATTTAGATTCCGATTAATGAAATGATATTCCGGTTAATGGAAATCAAAATTGGCAGAAAAAAAACAAGGTGTAGCTTTTGGATTCTATTAAATGAGGTTATGTGACTGTATCTGGACATATTCCGAATGTCTATGACAAAAGAAAACTGTTTGGATGTGCCTTGTCAGAAAATAACCCTTCCAATAATTACACACTTTTCCTAAAAGAAGGGAATTAAAACCATTAACATTCGACATTCTAGCACGACCTGAATGAAATCAGATTTTCATTAGCATGAACCGTGTATGTCCTCTCTCATGGAACTTATCCATGATAAGTACAGGTGACCCTGTTTAACCCCTCCGTCAACCTTTATAGGGCATGTGTATTTAGTTTACCTTCCACTAAACCTTCTGCTGACCTTCAAAGGAGACCCCTGAGGCAGTCTGGGGCCCTTAACTATTACAGAACCTGACCCAACCATCTGAAGAGCCCTCAATCATGACTGACAGATCCACCGTGGAGCACGATGGGTGTTCCAGAATGATAATACAGAATCCAGAAACGCCATTTAAATCGTCTCCATCATTGTAGAAACGGATCATTAGAGTTCTCAAGGGGTCACAGGGCCCAATGGTTTCCATTTAGCCGACCTCATATTGCTGTCATTCAAGGGTGCATTCGCGTGCGTTCAGTGCACAGTGTCCCGGCTGTGTGCTGCAGAATGACTGAGAAACCTGCACCCCCCACAAGACTGCTAGAAATGAAACAATTTTCTGTGTTTTGTACTTTGCAGCTAGCCTTCCTCCTGTCGTCATCACAGCACTGTTATCTTTTCATCAGCCTCTTCAAAACCACTTCACTCACTCGAAAGCTACGCTAACACATCTACCCAAAACCAAACCATGTGTGCGCTGGGTAACGGCTGTATATACACCATACACAAATAGCGTAAAAGTGTTTTTACCACTTAATTATTTGATTTCCTTGTTAAACGAACAAAGTGCTCCATGACAACCTGGCTAATATATCTTCATAACACCATCTTCAGGCTACAAACAGTTCTGGAAACATAAATGTTTCATTGAACATGTAAATTAAACCTTAACTTTATTTATGTTTATTAATGACTGACGATGCATTTGTACCAAACTCAATTAAACGGATTAAGCAGCATCGACTAGCCGGCGTTCAAGCTACGCAACGGAATTAAGTGCTACTTTACGTGTTTGCTTAGACAAAGGGCTCCTCAGCTCGCACATTTAGAGCATTTCAGAGATGCTGAGGTGGAAAACAAAGTAATCAGCAGTCAAATATTTCCCTGCTAACCACGTTCCACCACTGCGACATCTGATTCTGTTTCAAGACGAGAGAAAAATGTTTAAAAAAAGTGAAAAGGTACCGTCCGTATGACACAAAGGAGGCTGATCGAATGCACAGAAGGATGAGGCAAGAAAGAGAGTAATGAAAGAAAAGAGGAAAAGGAAGTATACACAGGAGAGAGTCAATCAAGAGAAGCAGCGGAGGAGAAGGAACAATGATAGAAACAACAGCAGCCTGTCCACCACTGCTGTTCCATTCGGCTGCCTAATCCTGCTCTGCCTTGAGCATTCAATTAACTCCTCACCAGCAGATCAAATGAGCGTCTAAACACGAGTCTGACCGAGTCTAAACGCTAATTAATACTTAGAAATCAATGCGTCTCAACAGCAAATGTCAAATAACAGCACAAGAAATAACAGAGCTGTTGAGATGAAAAGCTCACTTTTGTGTTTATGATGGGTATTTATGTGTAAGATAAAAAATAACAGGCAGGCCGGCACAGACACGTGGGCGAGGGCTGAATGTCAGAGGAGACATAATGAGGAAAGAGAACTGAAGGGTGTTCGGTGGCAGATGCATCAGGAAGGAGCTACAGCAGACCTGCATTAGCAACAATATACTTCCCATCCAGTGCTTGGGACTAACTAACTGAACTAAGTGATGCTGCTAATTTAACGGTATCTTACTGTAATGTGACAGTCGCTCAGCTGTGTTTATAATAGAGTCGCTTTCCAATAACAAGCTACTTTAACGGTGTAGCGTGACTAAATGCTACCGTTTTGATGTCACATCGTGCGCTACTGTTATACAAATTAGTGCACAGTCTAGTTTTTGTGGTGTAGATTTATGACGTTTGATGCCGTCTCCTCAGACAAAATATGTTCAAAACGTCCTCATTAAGCCCTTGAAGTATCTTCAATGTAGTAAGTTAATTTTCATTAGTACTGTATCACGTAGTGTAGCTGACTATTTTTGGCTTTAACTTGGCTGCAGTTTAACGAGGTGTAATTGTGAATAGCTTGAATCTTGGCACGCTACAGTTTCAAAGAAGCTTCCACAGCACCGGTCTATTTAACTCTCTTTGTCTGTCTAGGTCCGCTCTCACTCTTTCTGTCTCTTAAAGGTACAGTACAAAGTAATGTCTGTACAGTACAGCTATAACAGAATGTTGCTGGATCTAGAATCAAATTAACCCATCATTAGATGACATATCAGTTGATATCAGACTCTTTTTAAAGCATGTCAGTCAGCACGGAGATCGCTTTCCAAAGACCAAAATCTACTATGTACAAAATGTTTTAATAAAATGTCAAATCACCATTTAAGTTTAAGGAGCAAAACAAAACAATGCCTTTGCTGGTGAACTGTCTCTTTAAATGTAAAGGTCTGTGTTCTACTCTGTCTCTTACGCTAGTATGTCTAACACCCGCCATGTTGTGTCTGCTGGTTCGTGCACCTGTCTAGGTTTGTTCTCCCCTTCAAAACACTCCATTAGCTCGGAAACCCTTCTGAGCAGGTGTTGTAAATGTGAGAGTCTGCGAGAGTAACTGTGCGTGTGTATTATTGCAGTTCCCAGATGTCGATGTTTGAACCTTGGCACCCCGCTAAGCCTGACTCACCTCAGCACCTCGTTGGGATTTCCCGACTTGCTGCCTTTCTTTTCAGGGGCACCATGGCATCCAGACTTAAGCAGCGTGTGAGGACCCCGGTCCAGCATCATTGTAGAGGTTGCCATGGCAATTATGGCTACAGCATCACGCACTCGAGCCTCCAGACCGTAGTCCCACTCATCGTAGGAAACAGAGATCAAACCTGCGATAAAGAACAAAGAAATGCAGTAGATGAACTGAAATGTTTTGTTTTTACACTTCATGCTGCTATCTGTCCATCTCCTCATACATCTCCTCATACATCTCATACATCTTCTCATACATCTCCTCATACATCTCCTCATACATCTTCTCATACATCTCCTCATACATCTCCTCATACATCTCCTCATACATCTCATACATCTTCTCATACATCTCCTCATACATCTTCTCATACATCTCCTCATACATCTCATACATCTCCTCATACATCTCCTCATACATCTCATACATCTCATACATCTCATACATCTTCTCATACCTGTTGGAAAGACAGTGGGTATATTATCTGCATCTCCAGTCACCAGTGAGGGTACAATCCAGGTGTAACCGTAACCAGTGAGGCCCACAGAATGAGCCACCTCAAATATGGTCGTGGCTTCTTCTTTAGTGCAGTAGAGAAGTATAACAGGACTTTGGAGCTTCTTCATCTGGTTCTGGATCTTTGAGTCCCCATCATCTACCGACATGTCCAGCAGCAACACCTCTTCCAGCTCCCAGCCAACAAAACTGTTCTCGATCGTACTTCGGATCTGCATGGCGGAAACAAGGAGAAAGATAACAAACCTTCATGTCCTGCAACACACATCCTGCTGCTCCCAGCCCTCCAAAAGTGCTCATTTGTTATCTTGACATAAAGAGAGGAGAGAGTTAAAAGAAAGGGAGAGTGACATAGAAATATAGGAAAATAAGGGAAAGAGAGAGAGTCAGAGATGGGGAAAGTTTATTATTTATTTAGAAGGTACGGTCACACTACGCTTCAAGCATGCAAAATTACACTGCTACGTGTTTTGGCAAAAGGATATGATGTCATGTTCTTCCGTTTTAATAAATAATACATCGCCAAGAACAAATAGGCCTAATAATGAATATAAAATTTTAAACATACTCTCTACAACACGAAGACAATCTGTGACGTTTACATCAATCCTCTAATGGTCAAACGCCGTTTGGTTACACCAATTTCAAGTTATGCAAACCTCAAACTCAGAAAAATAACCTTCAAACAGTATTCATGCCCGCCAAACATGTTTGAATCTGTAAGATCTTTAAAGATCATAACCTACATTTCAAACATTACCTCTCATGACCACAAAACCAATCTCAGTGCTGTTCTGAGTCTGCGGAGAACACAGAAATTAAACCATAATTCCTCATCACACATTGTTCCAACACAAGCCTGTGGAGATGCTCTCCATTATAGAATAGTTTACTGAAGAGAGGACTAGAGGAATATGAAATGATGGCACCTACAATTCTGACCATGCATATGCATAGTTCTAGACTGTTGAATATTTGGAGCCATTTCGACAGCTTTGTGAATTGCACTGACATTGTTATTACACAAACACTGCTAAACAGAGAATCCTGTGCCACAGGAGAAACCTGTATCAATGAGGGTTACACAGAAGAGAGATGGCACATCTCCAACATCTGGAATTGCCTTAACCGATGTTGCTCTCCCAATAGACAACAGCACAAAAACACTGGCCTCAGCAGAAGAACATCAAGAACCTGCTGCATGAGCCCCTCAGTATGTGAAGCCTCCTCAGAACAACACTGGCCTCCACAACACTGGAGCATTGCCTGCAGCTCAGTCCTGAGAACTGTTGAAAGCACAGCAGAACACAAACCTGGCAGTGATTCCAGCATTATCCAGCTGGGAGAAGATCAGAACCTCATCTGCACCAAAAGCAGATATATGTACCAGATACTGACACACTGCACAGGTTCAAGGAGGTCTGTGACTTGAGCTTCATGCAGATCGGACCTGCTGCTTCCCAGTTGGGCTGATGTAGTATATTAGAAACGTTTGTTGAAGGTTGAAACCTAAAACCTCAGCTTTGATTGTCAGCTACCCATAGCTGTTGAACCAAACAGTACTTGTAACTGGGCTGTTTAACTAGCAGAAACTAGAAGGGTAGACGCTGCTTCCATTGAGTTTGTACACCAAACTAAAAGCACAATTGAGGAATGATGACTAAATAGAAAGATTGAATCAGAGCTGACAAAGAGATGAAGCCTGAGAGGAAAGCAGTGCTAGTTTCAATAGAAGCAAAGCACACTGACTATAGTGGAGAGGACAGGCGTATTAGTTTTGACAGCGGACGCGGCATTCAGAAGATGGAGGAGAGGAAGTGAGCATTACTGGAGGCAGGAGCATTGGCAAACTCCAGATGATGAAAGAGACAAGCTCTGAGGCGGCTAGCCTCCCGGTGAGAGTTACAATACTGGAATTAGGGTGTAAGCCGAACCAGCTAGAGATGCTGAAGTTACAGCCAGTGAGGTGAACAAAAGCCCGTCTGAGCTTTCACGGGATCCTAATCTTAGTTCGGCCAATTTAGAGCAGCTTTTGAACGGCGACTGTTTATATACCCTTATGATGCCACTTAGAGTAGGACCTTCAAAATATAGATAAAGTCCAGGTAACGAGATCTTCAGCACGATATGAAGCGCTAACAGTAAAGACACCAATGTTAAATTAGCATTCAGGCGTTTGGCAGACGCTTTTATCCAAATCGACTTACATTGCATTATACTATACATTGATCACTATACATTGAGTATGTGCAATCCCTGGGATCGAACCCATGACCTTGGCGTTGTTAACGTCATGCTCTAACCACTGAGCTACAGGAAAGCCAAATTAGCATTTAAATGTATTGTTATTAATTACAATAATTAAACATATAAAGCATAATAATTATATTAAATCATTAACAATTTCTCCAATAAATAAAATAGAAAAGCAAGATGGCGCATTAATGTATATGTGGTCACTGAGGAGACACTTAGCAGCATTTCAAACATGGCTCAGCCAATCAAAATTTAGTGTTGAAACCGTCCGTTTCATAAAACCACAAATCGTTCTAGATAGATAGTCGTTATCTTGACATGAAATGACACCTTGTTTTATGTCTGAACTCATCAGTTTCATACCCAGCGGTCTCTCAGCAATGACAACCTCCTTCTCGCTGTCCCGCGCTCATCGTGGATGTTCACACCTGCTGCCTGTAGGTTCTGGAATAGCCAGTGGTCATTGTGTGCTAAATATTTACTGTCCTGCGTGTTTCTTCATTTGTTTCTGTGTTAAGGTTTGTCTCTGTTTGGATGTTAGCCTGTTTTTTATCTGGTTGTAATGTACTTCAAATTCATGTCGTAGTTTTGATTGTGTTTTATCGAACCGAGTATGACTCAGAACTGAGACTTATCGAGACACAAACAAAGACATATTTGTCAAAATCTATAAGAAAAACTAGAAGATTAAGAATCACTCTGTCGGTATGTTTAAATGAAATGTAAGAGTATATCTTGTCAGTTTAGATTTGCCCAAAGATTTTCTTACCGTAACTAAACTTTTTAAATTCTTGCATTCAATAATTTCATTGTGCTGTGTCTTAATTACTTTTTGCAGTATACATATATTTGTATTATTATATATTGACACAAAACCACTTAAAGCTGCAATCTTTTGCCTCTCTGTCACTATCCTTGTTAGCAACATAAAATTGCAGGTTCCTCTACATACTTTTCTTTATGTATGATAGTCACATGAAGCCAAACTGACATTTCCTAAGAAACCAGACAGCCCAACTTATGTAAACCTATATAATACCATTAAACACATGCTTAGCTAGAAGCATTAACACTGTTGTTCAGATGCCATTTCTTTCTTCTTTTTAAAGTGTACATAACTTTAAAACACTTGTTATTGAGCTGTTTACATAAATATATATATATAAATATATTTATATAACAGATGCATAAATAATATAGTTTACTCAAATTAAATTGCCTTTAAGACTGCAGACGATTCTAAATAAAGATAATTCAGTTTACTATGTGGCTGTTTTTCCGGAATTGGCACTGATTCCCTACAAGTTTCAGTTCAGGACAAGATTTTATCTTTGGCACTGTACGATTATTTAAACCGTCTTTCTCCATCGACGGAGAGGACTTTGTTTTCGCTTGCTATTATAAAACGACAATAAAACGATAAACGAAAACCAATTAAAAACACTTTCTCACCCGGTTGACAAAGTCCTGGTATCCAGGGTAGTAGGTGGTGACAATGGAGAATATGTACCAATCGTACTCCTCCATTATGTTTAAGATAACAGAGGCCTGCTGCTCGATAGACGGACCAAACTGGAAGAACATGGAATGGTCATCCTGAAAGAAACCAAAACAAACAGATGCTTGAGAACATGATAACAGAACATGTAGAACTCTGGTAGAACCTCATTGATATAGATGCTTTTAGATACTATACATGCACATGTGATAAAGAGGCAGACGATCATTAATCGTTCTCCTTCAATCAACCACCAGAAATGACCCATGCAGCAGCGCAGTACATCTAACGTCTGCTGCATCAAATGCTGCATCAAAGCACGAGAACCAGATCGCTCACTTTACATCTAAATGACCACTTCACTTCTGAAACCAACGCTTCATCTCATGCTGTTTAAATGTCAAGTCTGTGGCGCATTGGAGATAAGCGATTTGTGTAAATAGATTCCAAATGCATATAAAAAACATGACAATGAACTGCTATGAACATCTAACAAAGTACTTTATATACACACCAGTGTGTGTGTGTGACAGAGGCTGTCAGCAGTCAGTCAAGCCAATAAAATGTATCGGTACGCACACATTTATGAGTGAACGATGACAATGATGTACAGATCTGTACAGCCGTGTAAATGTTTGTTGTGTGTGTGTATTCGTGTGTGAAGACGGTCGTGGGCGTTTGCCATGTTAGTCATGCTCCATGGCAAAATCTCACTCTTTCTCTCTTTAAGGTCTCCATGCTCTGTTCAACATCAAAGCCACTCCTCTGGGCTCCGCCATGGACTATCATTTACCTTGAATTGGCTTTAATGAGGTAACAACAATAGTGAGTGTGTGGGGGGGTTGGGGGTGGATGTGGGACCCCTGGCATGCGGGACACCTCCGCAGCTCAACCCAATGCAGCATCTCCTAAAGACGTTATGGGGCAATTATATTACATTTCAGATTTGCCTGTTTAGAAAGATTTTTCTCCATATATTAAAACATAGAAATGCACCAAATAAATTGTGCGTTTGCATTAACGGTTGCACACAGAATGTTTGTCAACGGTTCACATACACAGCAGAATAAAATCGTGCGCTGATTTTGATGTAAAGATGCCGCAGGAGCAACCTGTGCCTGCTGCCCTGTGATGCCGAGGATGGAGCTACAGAAAATTCTTTATTTTGAGACCATTCATTTTGAACAATATGACCAGGACAATAATCTAGACCCCACTGCCTAACATGAGTGTCTCATAAAGACCTGAAGACGACATTATTTTGTCATTCTCATTGAATTAGACACAAAGAATGTAAAGTGTAAATGATTACTGGTATGTGACTTGTGAAATAAATTGGTGGATTAATGCTTCACAGTTTTATGTGTTTAAAACAATCGTACTCGTAAAAGTACGTGTAATGTACTAATACATACTGTACGTGTAATGTACTAATACATACTGTACCTGTAATGTACTAATACATACTGTACGTGTAATGTACTAATACATACTGTACGTGTAACACACTGTGCAAGTGTTTTTTTTGCGCACTTTAGCCCCATTAATGCCAACAGGTTCGAAATGTATATAGTGTATAGTGTATATAGTGTATAGTTATAGTGTATAGACTATAGTGTATACTAGAGTCATATAGTGTAAATTAGATCAATTCTGATTTCACATTGAATGTAATACCCAAACAATGTGTGACATAGAAAAACACACTTCTCGAATGTGATTCCTGCCCATCCTGCCCCTTACCCCCCCCCCCCCTCCTCTTTACCGCTCAGAGCCTATTCATTTTCAAATGTGCTATCACAGACACACGCACTCCACAATGGCAGTAAATTAACAAACCCCTGTTCTTCCACTGCCTGTTTAACACAATGGAGTGGCCAACCCAGTCATGGGCTGTACTCAATACAGCCCGACACAAGCAGCGGGAAACTAATCCAGACCTTCCATTACTCTCCACTCTCCAATAATGGAGACCAGTGTCCTGCAGAGGCAGTTTATAAAGGAAGTATCTGCGATATTCGATGCTGAGGCGGTAAAATAAAATAAGTTCCCCACCAGCTCTGGACTGCTGGGGGGTGAAACAGCTGAGCTCTCGCCATCCACGGCGCTGCACCAGAGCGGCGCGCCATTACCAAAGCAAGGATTTCGGACAGAAGAATCAGGAGAGCATCAGGAGAGCATGTGACAAAACTCAAATGATTCATTAGTTGATCAGCTGTGATGGATCAAGCATTAGGAGGATTGCAAATAAAGGCACCAAAAAGGCAAAGAGAGATTTTGCAGTTCAAACATGTTTAACCATCGGATGCATTTATTATCATAAAAGGAAAAACTTTCGCTTTGGTCCACCGTGTTAATTTGCCCTGTTAAATTTAATTTGTCACATATGACCATGGAAAAAACTGGCCCCTCCAGAATAGCACTTAAGTGCAGAGATAAGCATGAATAATAAAAATGACATTAAGAAGAGATAGACAGACATAAGAAAGAGGGAACAGGACTAGAAGGAGAGCTGAGGCAGAAACGATGAGACTCATTTACATTGCATTTACATTTATGCATTTGGCAGATGCTTTTATACAAAATGTCGTACAGTGCATTTAAGGTACACATTTTATCAGTATGTGAGTCGAACCCACAATGCAATGCTCCACCAGTTCAGCTACAGGAACACTGAAGAGTCCAGCATTCCCAATTTGATTTCACAGCAACTTCCGGGCAAAGTTGATGTTCCATTACCACAGCAACTAAAGACAGCTCGCCTTTCCTACAGCAGTGTTGATGAGACCTTTTAGATTCAAGCCTCAGAACGCTAGTGGCATTAACACCAAATCGTGCTGAGTCGCGGAGAGGAAGATAGAGACTCGCTCTCCAGAAGGTCACTCACGGCGCTAACGGGCTCTGCCGCGGCTAGCTCGTTAAACCTGCCGGCAATCAAACGACGGCAAAAACAAGCGCAACCTTGATTGCAAAAGACAAAATATTTATCCAAATTTAAGCTAATGGATGCAGTTAAGATCAAACAGAAGAACCATTGAGTATGGAAAACTGTTGAACAGAACTATCTGAGATTATACACTAACTGTCTTACCATACAAAATCAGAGTTGTTGTAACGTACAAAATAACGTTTATATATACAATAGAAGAACATTGTATGTTATATAATCAATATATATAGACAGAGAGCACGAACAGACAGACATACACCAGCACTGTAATACAGTACTAAAGGGCTGTACTCTGTACGGTGGGATGTGGTGACTCATAAGTCACGCAAGAGGTTTATAGAGTGGAATGGAAAAGAGAGAGAGGGAGGCACGAGAAGAGCGAGAGGAACCATCGTAGGATTAGAGGAGCGGCGGGCAGTCACAGGTCACCTCCTTCCCATTGCTGAGCGTTTCACATAATTAGGCTGATGTTTTAATAAAGTTAGTGAGTTATTATATGTAATATCAAATCAACATCATTATGAGTGTCTGTATGATAAATGACTCGGGTGGCTGATACTGGTCTAGAACTAACAGATCCTCTTTCTAGATATTGCATTCAAGAAACGCACACACAGACATCATGTTCCTTATTACATGGCTCTCTGGAATGCTTGATTCTGATTGGCTAATCACAGCATTCTGCAGTCCACAGCATTCTGCAGTTCTTTTCAATTGATAAAAAAAAATTAAACTCAAATCAATATTTCAAATCAATATTTTCAGGGTACGTAGCTGTGCAATAAGCAGGATAATGTTCAGCAATTATCGGCATTACAAAAGACCAACAATTGCGATAATTATTTGCGATAATGACTTGCTGAACATCCGCCATTCCTTTAAGCTTTCACATTATTACTGAAAGCACAAAACACTGTAACACAAGTTTGTCTCTGCACAGGTAAAAACATTCTTACTCTCTCTATATCTTATTTAAAAACACCTTATTTCCCCAGACGAAACGCAATCAATAGGCTCTGCTGCACATCCAGCTGTTCATTTAGCGCACGTTTTCATGCTGCTGTAGCCCCCATTCCACAGAACAACACAATACTTCAATAACAAATCACAAATCACTCCCATTCATATATTCATATTCATTGAAAGCTCTTACACATTGCCTCACTGTGCTATGCTGTGCTAAGTCAGTGTCCTGAAATGACTTAAAAACATCATTTTTTTAAGAAGAAATACCAAACGTTGCCTTCTATCCTTCTAGGTTCTCACCCACAGCCACTGACATCACTGTTCCGGCCCATCCTACCTTCCGTTCCACTCCGCCCTACCTTCCGTTCCACTCCGCCCTACCTTCCGTTCCACTCCGCCCTACCTTCCGTTCCACTCCATCCTACCTTCCGTTCCACTCCGTTGCTTTATTGCACCTCTCCACAGAAATAATTATGTTCATTATTCCGGCACGTCAACACATTGTGCTTAATCATCAAATCTTTGTTCAGGGGCCTCCTTCCCTCAATCTCTAATCAAACCCATACTGAATTAATTACGTGTCACATATGATGCATAATTAACGAGAAACAACCTTAATTCCCATTATACCCCCCCACCACCAACCTGTCGGCGCTCTTAAATCTATTTGTTAAAACAGCCCGTCTTTGATTGAAACACACGGCTATTTTCATCCAGCAGAGATAATTCCTATTTTTCCCCCCCGTGTATCTTCCTCTTTCTCTCTCGTCAATTTTCCGTGGCCTAGAATTCGAGGATGAAGCGAGAACGAACTCGGCCACAGGTGTGAATGACGTCTAGACACCTCGTCTGTCTCTGTGGCGCTGAGAGCCCGCGGTGCATCAGCCGCCTGCGTTAATCAACATCATGGAGGTAAACAGTATTGTGAAAACATCTCTGAACTCCCCTCACATTTACTTCTATTACACTCGGAGCGAATATTAATAATACGCTAATGTATGAGGCGCGTCGACGCCACTTCTCTCCCTGAGCCGAGCGCCACTGCTCACATACAAGGCGAATCATTGCTGTTGATCATAAAACCTTTTTGACAGCGCTGACGTTCAGTCAAAGCGCCGGTGTAAATAATGGTTTAAGAGACTGGCCGTGAACGGGCTGATGGGCAACATCAAATGCTTTTATTTGGTTTAGCGCAGGTCTGGGCATCAGAAAAATACACATGCAAAGTATGATCTGGTTAATAACTTAAGATAACGCACATGTATTAGCTAAAGGCAATGGCCTATGTTTCCATGTCAGAAACACAATGCCCTCATTTTATTCCCCTTTTTCCCTCTTTTTCATGTTTTTCTGCCTCTGGGCCCCTCCGAGGGAAATGAGAGCAAAGACTCTCACCCCCTCCTCGCCTCTCTGATTCCTCATTCTTGCTGTTTTGCTCCCAGAGAAAATGAGACTTGCTACTAGGTTCATTAATTGTTGAAACTTTCTCCACCATTATCAGTCTTTCCCGTATCATGTCTTATTCTTCTTGTCACCGGCACTGTCGCTCTGTCTCTCTGTTGTCTTTTAACTTGGACCTTATCTTCTCGTTTCTCTCCTTCTCTTTTGTCTCGTGGCAAAACCAGTAACACATTTTTTCCCCTCATCATTTCTCTTGCTCCTCTATAAAAAAGCAATTGTTCTGCAGAAACAACTAAACGATTTCTCACCTCTCTCTGAATTGCAGGGAAGAACATTTGAAATCAGTTCCACAAGAGTGACGCACTTGTCATTTCCACAATCTCTGACGTTTGGCGTAGAGAGGAACATGAATTATTCTGCATCTGTGTAATTACATTAAAGTAAAAACTAAATCAAAATCAACCATATTTACTTTCTTAATGCATGTCCCCGGTCTCATCTGTGCTTGTTATTGAGAAACATTTGTTTTGCCTTCATTAACTTTAATCAAAATGTAATTATTGGATCTTCTAAAATGATTTTCCTTTTCTCCTGACGTCAGTCTGACTGCAATCAGCCACTTCCCTTTAACTACCTCTCTACTGCGGTAACTACGATAAAAATACAGTAGTACTGTAACAAACAGTGATGCTGAGAGAGTATAATTACGTCCCAATACTTTGTGCATTATTCTAATATGTTCTAGAATGTAGAACATGCTAATATCGCTAAATGTGTTTTGCATTTCATAAAATATCTTTGTGCACTTTTAACCCCATGTCTCAACTAGGGCTGGGCTAAAATTAAAAAATAATTATTAGTTGCTGTTCCATTTGTAATTTCTGTACTACTGTTTTGAAAGACGTTTCAGCTTCAGAAATAGTCACATTACATTTCCAACTTCTACTGAATTGACATTCATTGAAATGAAATCAGTCGAGAGAATCAAAATTCAGTCGAATCAGGGCATCCGTGCTGATATTCAGCCCTAGTCCTAAGATAGCACTGTGACGTCTATTGTGACAGGTGATGATGTTTATAGTTTTGGAAGCCGGTTGCCCTCACTAAGTTAAGAAGTGAGGCCTCAGGCCTGTTAGCTCAGAGCATCTGCAGCGGACCAAGAGGAGTCACTCCTGCTGAATTTAATGAGACTTCCTGCATCTCATATAGAGACTGCGGATATGTTTCTCTTGGCTCACTGAGTGAGCTTGGCATGATGTGAAAAGAGAATCCATTGCCCTTCCTTCATTAAAAAAAGCATTCGTCTAATTCTCTTTTCCCGTGGACAAATTTAAGCTATTTAATCTTTTACTCTGAATGTGTAATGTTCCAAAATTACCACCCATTTATTTCCGTATTAAAACCCGAGACTTTGTTGTCCAATATAATTATCGGTCGCAATAATAACTCAAGCGCGATAATGAACTCTCAATATTTGCGCAACTAGCAATTCTAATATGAGAAAGGTCTTTTCTGGCCCAGAGATTCTCTGTTAATGTGAGTAGCAGGAAATGAGGTATGAATAATTGAACCCTAAATCTCTTCATTCATGTGGCTAACACTAATATATGGACAACCGCACTGCCCTGTTCAAACGAGACAAAAACACTGTTACTGACTTGTATCACATTTATTGTGACATCCAGTTTGAAGGCAACGGGTTTAGTACAAACCACAATAACGTGACAAGGAGCGATAAAACTCCTCAATTCTCCATCCTATTTTCTCCTCAGGTGATAATGGATTTAAAAGCATTTTACTTCTTTGCTATGAGATTGATTCATCTGTGAAAAAAACACAACTAAATATGCACAAGGGCCACGAGCGTCAATGATCTCGGGCTTACAGAGAGTCTAAGCTTGTATTCCCAGCGGTACTGCTAGCCTCGCTAAAACAACCCTTAGGGCTAGTGTTCCTGACCTCTGTTGCTAGCACATGCTAGTGCCATTATGCAAATCGGTTATTCCTGCTTCTCCACAAGTCAAGCGTGTCTCCACTCCGTTCTTTGCCACAACCTCACACAAGATACTTGACACATTTACATAAAGTAGCTAAAACATTCCACACTCTTTATAAACCCGTTTAAAAATGGGTTTGTTTTTTGATACCTCAATTTTCAAAACACACATGATAAAAATGATTTTCCAGACACAGAGATAAATGCAGAGTGTCACATGCTAACAGCATACAGCACGCGTGCGATTGTACAGCTGCTCGCAGACGAGCTAGCGCAAAGACATTCATAACCGGAAGGAACAAAACTCACACACAATATAAACCAAAACAGACATGACTCACCTCATCAGAAAAACACTCGCCCCATACACATGCAAACACACATTCTCACACACACACACAGTTGTGCTCCCTCACTGTGACATAGATGTATGAGGCTCTGTCAGACTGAAACAGACTGTAATAATAGGGGAGACAGAAAACACTTCATCTTCTATAGACACACACAAACACACACTCCAGCTCTAAACACTTTATCATCCTAACACACACACACACACACACCCCACATGCACTAAACACTTCATATTAAAAAGACCCGCGGAACTCGCAGAACAGCGGCGCAAAACTCTTTATCTTCCAAAGTAACAACCGAAACCACTTAAGATCCGACAGATAATGACTGTCACACGCGCGCAGCCTGAGCTTAAAACATCATCACCGACTCGCGTGACGTCACCCGTGTTCATCAGCCGGAAAACACGGTTTACAGGAACGGAAGTAGCATCACATTCATGTTCATCCCTTTTCTCATCCAAAATAAATTCGTCATCGAAATCTTGCTTCAGATCACGCTTGCTAAAATCAGGTCTCACGCGTATTCTAATCACAAAGCGCTCCAAACAAATGTTCTCGTTTCGCTTTTCAAAACATAATACAGAGGGAGAAAGTTTCTGTCTCATTGAAACGTACGCCGAGCATGTCAATCGCGCCACAGCATGGAAACGATGGACAGAATACGGAGAAAATCTGAAAAGGGGAGAGTGAAAGTGGAGAGAAGGAGGGACTTTGTGAAGGCAGAGTTGATGTTTTTCATATCCTCCGACCCTGTATGGTAATTAAATTCTCAGCTCTTTCAGTTAATAGAACTCATTAGTAACACAGAGGATAAAGGCAATTAGTCACTTATTGACACATGTAAGCCGTGTGGAGGAGCCAAAATACACACACACGATACACACACACGGGCGCCATGAATTCTCCGCTGAAAGCGCCGCGCTTGATCTTTATCAGAGGCGCTGGGGTGCGGTGCGTGCGAGTCGCATTAGTATGTACTGAGGGTCTTTAAACTGCCTAAATAATCTCAAGGTGGTGAGGAAAGAAACAGAGAGGAACGGTGAGAAAATGAGTGCGAGAAAGTGGAATACATAGAGAGGTGCGAGTGTGCGTTATGAGTAGTAGAGTAGAGGTGTGTGTGTCTTGTGAGGTGTGTAAACTAAAGTCTACACACGCACACCTGCAATGTTGACTGTTTAGTTCTGCATAGCAAAATGGTGTTCACTTGTGGTCAACAATGTTTAAAACAAACTAGTTTTGGACAGCTAAATTTGGACAGCTGTTCAATATGAAGGGTCTTGAGAACTGGATTTAACTCCCACTTTAAGATACTGTACAAAACAGTTTATTCTGGTTTTACCTTTATATAAACATTACCTGTATGTTTATATAAATTAAAAACGACGCATGGAAGTCTATAGATCTTACTGGGTTAATGTAAGTGATTTGTAAGGCTTAGATCAGATAGAAACAGCCCCTTACGGTAACATCTGCACGTTACCGTAGTTTATTCCATACAAATGCAGCTTTTTGGCAAAAGACACCGTGTTTACTGAGGGGTGCAGGCGAGCGCATGTGCACGGACGGCAGCACTGGAGAACAGGTTGTTCTGTTGTGATCTTTGGTGTTTGTGACTGACGGGGACTTTTTCATTAGGCTTCATTAGAGTAATAAATACAGGCTTTCTAGAGCGCTGAGCTTGAATATGGAAAAATGCCTCCAATTTATGAGGAGAGCGTGAGTCAGAATGTTTCTTTCTGTTATTAGTGTGTTACATGAGGGAGTCTGTGTACCCGTGTGTGTGTTTAGTGAAAGTCAAGTACCGTACAAAACGAGCGCCATTCAGTTCATAACCCTGCCACTCTATCGGTGGACTGTTCTACTCTCTCCCTCTTTCCTTCATCTTAAGCATCTTCATCTTTTCTTCCTCTCCCTATTTATTCATCAGTCAGCCCGCCCCTTCTCATCCATCTACAAGCGTTCCCTGTTTTATGACGACCGTCTTTCTCTGAATCCTCCATCTCTGGCAGCGCTCAGTTTTTCACACTGATCTTCCTCCACCTCCCAAGTTCTCCTCCTCGATTCATCTCGCGCTCGTCATTCCTTTCCCTGTCACATGCTTGTTCTTCCTCCCCCTCACTCTCCACCTTTTCGCTCCACCCTCATCCGCCCAAGTTTCCTCTCGAAACCTCTCTCGCTGCAGTACACATTAGCTAAAACATTACACCTGTTTAATTAGATTTGTCTGCACTGGCCGCCAATTAACTGCAGGATTGATTTGAAGGTTGTTCTGTTGGCTTTTAGGACTGAATTTCCAAACCCTAGTTCTGTGGTCTTCAAATGCAGATTTTGTTCGTTTTTTAAATATGGTTATGTAAGCCATCAAAAAAGATCAAGAGACGCTGCTTTTAGCCATTACGCCCCAAAATATCAAAAAAGAAATATAATAATATAATATATTTTAAAAAAGAATATTCAAGGAATACCTTTTCTTATGTTTTTAAGAGCGCTTTGCCAAAAGATTCTGTATTATAATACATGCAGTTACAGAAAATAAAACAACAATGAACAATTACTTTAGCAAAAATGAGCCTATAAGAAATTGCTGTTCACTGTTAGTTTATGATAGAAAACTGAACTGGATCCTATTGCAGTGTTACCATTTATAATACTCACCAGATGTTATTCAATTTTATGCAATAATATCAATAATCAATAATGCAGCTCTACATGGGTTTATTCTCTGACATAAAATGAATTTACAATGGCAGCAATAGTGTTATGAGTGTAGTGTTAAAACCAGTGTTTAAGTGAAACTGGTTGAGCTATACGATGTTATTTAATGCCAGAAGCATTTTTTACCACAGCATAACCAGTCTCTCGCTCTCTCTCCACTAACCCTCATCTTACAGCTGTTCTCCTCTGCTGTTCTCCTTATCTCTGCACTTCAGTTTTCACTCTCTATTTTTTTTGAAAGAGGTAATTATTTCCTTAACTTTCCCTTCAAGTAAGTCCATCTCACTTCCTCTCTCTCTCTCTCTCTCTCTCCCTCTCTCTGTCTCTGCACTGTATTTTTTCTTGAATTCGAATTTCTTTCTGCTCTGACACTTCCTGACTAGGGACAGCTGCACTGTCAGTAACAGTAACCGAAAAAGAGAGAGAGCGAGCGAGAGAGAGAGAGAGCATAAGAGAGAGAGAGAGAGAGAGAGAGACAAGGGTGTGTATATGGAGAGAGTTCTAATTCAAAGAGACATGCAGTGTTTCCGTGGCAACGTGGTTTCCATCGTTACGTTCCAGCTAAAGATGCCATCAGAGTAAAATAATACTCCCCACACACGCACAGACACAAACACAATCTGAAACACATAAATGCACATGCAAACACTGACTGCGAGAAACACACACGCACAGACACGCAGAGAAAAACAATAAGATACCGTATCAAAGAAACGATCAAATGCTCGCATCGTTTTTCACCACCTGCGTAATTTTATCATTAGCATTTGGTTGAGTTGGTTAGAGTTTGTGTGTTCTTGCTAGGTGCACTCTCTTTGAGAACAACAGATTGCGGGTTATAATGCATTACTGTTGAGATTTCCATACATGTGTGTTGCTAAGTAGACAGCAGCATTAATATTACATATTAATGGACTGTGTGCTAGTGCTGCGCTGGCTGCATGTGTGGCCTAAACATTAAGATGACAAAAGTAATGCACCTGCACGCCTTCATTTCTGCATTCGCATGTAATGCGCCTGTCCTATACGCGTGTGCCTGTGCGATAATGATTCATAATGAACAGTTGCTCCTATCAGAACAACAATCGAGACGCAGTTATGTCGTGTGTCACGCTGCTGTTTCACAGCCGATGGGGTGCCCGGCTCCCACGCGAGCGAGTGTGTGTGTGTGTGTGTGCGAGTGTGAGCAGTGGAACTCTGGGGAATAAGTCTTTACAACCTCACTGTCACTCATCCTTCCACACGCAGATTCATATGCGATTGCTCTCAGGGCAGGTGCTAGATTAATGAATTAAGCTGTGGTATATTAATACAGATCATGGTTTGAGGCAGAGCCCTCTGAAAACGTATTTCTAAGTCTGATGTTGGCTTCGATACATTATAAAATAGCTGATGTACACTGTCATAGACTGTCACTGGAATTTTATATGAATGCGAGTCTACATACCAACAAAATCTCCCATTCAGACCAATATATAACGTAATGCATACTAATATATAAGCCTAGTTTTATTATATTATTATATACCAGCTATTTGTGTGTGAGAGGGGTTAAATATGTGGTTTAAGGGGACACAAATGTGTAAAATGACATGAAACGTGTATAACAATGTAAACATGGTTTATGGGAAGCGAGAGAGAGAGAGAAAGACAAAGGGGGAGTGTGTTTCCCTTGGGCTTATGTCAATTGCTATTAAGTGTGTTGTTTTGGCTTAACTAAATTGTATGTTCTAAACGCTGTGTGGTCAGAGTGTGTGTGAACGCTAGTCTCTGGTGGAGGAAGTGAAGTGTTATTCTGTCAGGGCCAGACGGCGTCAGTGTGTGTGTGTGTGTGTGTGTGTGGGAGTGCATGAGATGAGAGAACTGTCTGTCCAATTAAGCAGCTGCCTCTCTCACCCTGAACAAAAGAGCATGGAGCTAAACACTGACACCCACCCACACACACACACACACACACACAGTGACAGAAGCTCTTTGATCTTACAGTGCCCTAACAAACACAAACAAACAGAGTCAGGAATGACAAGACCCTCTGAAACCCAAGTCACCCGAGCACATACACACATCCTGGTTTCTCTTAGCTGATTGTCACTTTGACAATGTCACAATCACATCCTTATGTAATCTACAGTATATACCGCTGAGAAGACACACGCGCGCATACACACACACCTTGTGATCTTTGGCATGCCTGGTGTCTTCATATTTTTCCCCTTTGATCTCTTAGACTCTCACTCGTGGACTCCTGTGATCTCTAAGAACAGCCTCGCGCGCACACACACACACATACACACACACACAAAAGGACGACACTAAAGCACTTCCAAGTGACATCAAGAAGCCCCAAATGATTAAAAAAAGAAAGAGATGGAGACGGAGGAAAAGACAGAGAGAGTTTCTGCATTATCTATGCACCCGTGGTGCATTTGTATAATAAGCATGAATAAAGACTTCCAGGAACCTGTCGACTACAAAGGAGGAGAGAAGGAACGAGGAGCAGAAACGAGAAGAGAAGAAACGGCCAGAAGAGAAAAGGCAAAACAAGAGGAAAAGAAAAATTACAAAAGAAACAAGAAGAGAAACAAA
>JAZGTJ010002150.1:0-45214 GCA_036877575.1 Botia almorhae
TCATTGGCAATTCACAGGAGGCCTACAAGGACGCCTTTGAAATCAGTAAGGCAGAGATGCAGCCCACACATCCAATTCGTCTGGGCCTGGCCCTCAACTTCTCCGTGTTTTACTACGAGATTCTCAACTCGCCTGAGCAGGCCTGTAAGCTTGCCAAAACGGTAAGACTAAGATCATTACCCGCAATTACATTGTGAATACAACATAGCCTCACATACTCATATATTCCCATATAACACATCACATCCTTTTTGGCTGAGTCATTAGCCATTTTCAAGAAACAACTAAAAACTCATCTTTTTCGTCTTCACTTCCCTGACTAATTTACTAACACACCCCCACTTCTATTCTTGAAAAAAAATATCCTTCTCATACTGTGTTGAAATACCTGAGACCTGTCTATACCTATGCACTTATTCACTGTTGCCTCCTATTGTAATTGAAGTTGCTTCTTTGTCTTCTTTTGTAAGTTGCTTTGGATAAAAGCGTCAGCTAAATAACTAAATGTAAATGTTGTTTTTGGATGATCTTTTCCCTCTAGGCTTTTGATGAGGCCATTGCAGAGCTTGATTCACTGAATGAGGAATCATACAAAGACAGCACATTGATCATGCAGCTACTGCGAGACAATTTGACAGTGAGTCGTTTCTTTAGATGCAGTTGGTGAAAGTGTTTTAGCCTTTAGCCACTTTGAGATCGGTGGCCTCATTCAGTTAATTGGTCCAGTTTACGCTTAATGCCATTTTCCAAAATGATATTAAGACCCATTTTGGGTGATCCAATCACTTAAACCTCGTTTGGAGAAAGTTGAAAAGCATGTGACCACAATGTATTTGTATTGTACCAAGGCGGCTGCTAATACCAGGTGTAATCAGGGGCTAAAAGACGCTGATATATTCAGCGTTTGTAACTAAACGTTTTTCTCCTTTCCGTCATTCTGCAGCTGTGGACTTCAGATAACCAGGGTGACGGCGAGGACACCGAGGAGGGGCGGGAAAACTGAGTCTCGCTCTGTACGCCCTTCCTCTGTTATTCACCTGCTGTTGTTCCAGCTCACCATCAACACTGAGACCACCTCATCGTCTACTTCTGTCTCTTTTAGTTCTTTTACTCTCACACCTTCTTTGCTTTCTTCCTTCCTTGTCATTGTGGGTTTTCTAAGGATTTGTGTAACGGGAGGGGGAGCGAGAGGAGTTAAATTGTGGGTGGGAGGGGCTTGGGTGGGGCATGGGAAAGGGCTAAGGTTTCGTCTGCTGTTAATCTTGTTTTCTCCTCGAGGAGTGATAGGTTGTCCATTAGCATGAAAGAATGCGGGTTAGTTCTCAGCTCATGCAAAAATGTTGCAAGTTAAATTCTTTGTTATACTTATACTGTATGGAAATCTCTGTCAAGGAGCGGGTTTGCCTCGGTCGTTATGTATGCTTGCAATTTAGCGCCTGCGTTATAAACAGCCCTTGTCTAAGTAGATATGGGGATAGCAGTGCTAGTCTGTAGCTTGGAAAGACAACAACAACAGCATCACGTCTTACAGTGACCTAGCTCACACATCCTGTAAAATCATGACAAAAAATACATTCCATTTATTGTCCCTTTCAAGTTTTTTATTCCAGGCATTTGATGCCCTGCAAATGGCATTTACTTATTCCCTATTAATTACGAGGTATAGCGTACCAGAAGAACAAAGAGCACATATGCTTGATACCGTTACTGTATGACTGTACAAGCGGAGCAGTAGGAATTGTCAGTGTGATTTAGTTATTACGCTGTCCAGTAATTGTTTTTATTTTTCCTATTTCCTTTCATTTCTTTTGATACTTGCCTAAATTGCATGTGGCTTTGACATAGTTAATATGGGGAGGAAATGGGGATGCTGTCGGGCTGGCTAGCTTTGTGTCATGTCTCTGGAGTTTTCATATGGAACACCCAAGCATAAATGTTATTTGGAGGGAAAATATGTAATTTCATGTAAGTGGAATAAAAATAATTTAACAATGTTTTTGTTCAGTGTTGTTGTTAAACAGTTGTGGGTTATGTCTGAACATGCTAGATTGCATGAAACCACGCTAACCAGATGTAAATGTGTTTTTGGCATATCAAAGTGAACATTAAACCTTTAGCAGAATGTATAATGAATCATCAGGGTAAAAAGTTACAGCAACTAGTTAATAATAGCAAATAATTTCTGACTGAAGGACTGCGGCATGTATCAAGTTTATTTAAAATGTTTTTTTACAGTGCGGTCGTCAGTAATGTCAGCAATCTTTTAAGCTTTAGAAAACAAGATTATTTCTTTACCCTAATTGATTTGCAATTCAAAGTGTCCCTAACCCGGTGGGTTTTTTTACACTGTGTGCACCTTTAAAAAGGATGAAAAAAGTGTAACGTGAAGAGATACTTTGAGGTTGTGAGGAGGTTATTGTTTCATTTTCTTTGTTCAAGACAATTCAGAGGCCCAAGGCATAATGGATTTATGAAACCATGTTAGGTTAGTTAGTGAAACCTAATTCCATGTAGAAACCCAGGTTTGAAATCTTAAAAAGAAAAATATCAGTGATCATATACACTGTTACACACCAGTTTCGGAGGAACTAGTCGCTCTGAGACATACATTAATTTTAAATATTAATGATTTTGACAATCTAAAATTTTTTCCAAGAATAAAGTACAACTGTTTACTTTGTTTACGTAATTCTTTTTACTTATCTTTCCAGAATGCTAAAAATATTTCAGTTAAAATTGCAAAAGAGAGGCAAAAATACAGTATATGAAAGTTTCAGTAGATACAAAATAAATACGCAAACCTAACAAGCACTCTAATGCAACAATGGTCGCATATTCATGTCATATGCAGCAACATTAATAACAGATTTATAAAACAACCATGCAGGAAAATGTAAATGATTGTTTGTAAAGAACCAATGGCGATCACAAAGTTCAAAATGATGCCAGTAGAACGATATAGAACAGCAGCGCCATTTGAAACGGAAAGCTTTGATTGACAGCTGTGGCACTATTACAGAGATTTCCTTCACAACAGGTCAGACCCATCGCTATACTGGACTGGCCAATCTGTGTGGACAGGTCACCTCTACAGAAACTTCTGGTGGCGCATCCTTTCATCCTCTTTATCTGTCCATCAGCATCAACTGTGAATAGGCAAATCACAGTCATTCTTCTGTTCTGACAGGAAATGTATTCTGGATTATGATATTACCTTACAACAATGACACAAATATGGTCTTATTTAGGGCACTGAGCATTTGTAATATAAAACTCTTTCATTGCCTGCAGGGGTGTGTACAGACAAGATTTCAAATGTTGTATTGATGGTGTCAGAAAGACAGAAAGACAAGAAAAGCTTTATTGTCAGTGTGTTAGAAACGTTAAACGCAAACTTGGCTCAAATAAGGAAACGACTGGTGATCCATTTTTAACTAACTACATGCAAATTTTAAACAACTATAAATGATCAGCTGCAGCTGATGTTAATGCCTAACCATGTCAGGTAACAGGTTTCAGGATTTGGTTTCGGTAGCTCTGGGTGTGTCCTGGAGGTGAGGACACTGAGAAAACTGTGATTGTGTGGGTTGCTTTGAACATCAAAGTAACTTAAAATTAGATGTGAAAATGTGTGTGATGTCTTTAAAGAGGCAGTTCCCATTAATATAATGTACAATTATACTTTAAAACAGACTTTCATTCTGGGTTTTTTTTGGCAAAAATATCACATACTTCGACTTTTAATTAAGCAAAATATTGACACGTTACATATATTTTAACTGAAATCAAATCTAACAAACCTGAAACTTTTAAACTAAAACTCTAACATAACTAAAACTAATAAGTAAATAAAAGTCTAAATTTATATTGTGTACACTTAAATGCTTTTAGTAACTTGTTAGGCACTGCTCGTGTCTTGTTTGTGTGTCACTGTACCTGTGGCTTTGATACATTGATCTTCACCATCAACACAAGCTAGCGTTGAAGAGCAGTCGCCTCCATTGCAGGTGAAGCACATCAAGCCATTTGGGGCATTTTTTGGTGATTCTATAAAACATACATAAAGTAACACAATTAGAATATAGATTCCAGTACTGCAAGATTTGAATTGACGAACATTTTCAATGTATTGTCACTTCGCATCCTTTTTTCTTGCTGTGTAAAACGTACCTGGTTCACTCTGGTTATTGCACAGGTTGGTATCACAGCACTGATTAGTAATGATAGTTTTGGTGACTCCTAAGTTTACGGATGCAGTCAAACATTGCTGAGTTAATGAGCAGTTCTTCATGATCATGTCAGTCAACTTGTTGTTTCCTGCAGTGAAAGTTTACGCAGAAATTATATAGAAAAATACTGTACAGATTTGATTTCAATTTCAGAGCAAATTACCTTCTGTGATTCTTACCCATATAAGATGTGGTTTTCATAGTGCCACACTGATCAGCACACTCGACTTTAATTTCAGTGCATTTGACTGATGTCTCAGGTATGCACTGATAGCAGGTCAGAGAATTTACTGAAATAATAAAAAAATACTTTTTTGGTGTTGCAATTATTCTTATTTGCAACTAAATAATATAGGAAACACAGCATAACATTTCAGAAAATGCAAAGTAATGCAAAGTATTTAAGGAGTAGTTTGCTAGGATTCAAATTTTTGCGAATAATCGTTGATCATTTGAAAGAAACGGCAACACACAACTAGGTTCGGTCAACAACAATCAGGTTTAGCAGTCTTAAGATCACTCAGAAATCATCTATTTACCATTTATTTATCCATTTACATCCATTTACAGTCACTTATGCACCATAATTCTGTCAGTAGCTGAGGTTACATAATGATACATAATGATACAGAAACAAATGTAATTACCTTTGTACAGAAGCATACTCATCAGAATGAAGAGAAGAGACAGTGCCATTTCGATCTGTACTCAGACTGAGGTGAGTGTGTGGACAGCACCCTACATTCCCCAGCCTGGAACGAATCAATGCTCTGAAATATGAAACATGCTGAAACTGATATGTCAAGAAGGTGTTGCCAACAGATTAAAGGACTGTGTGTGTATTATGCGTCCATGTTCACTGTGGTGATTTTAAAAACTTTAGATTTGTAGCTAATGCTATGATAAGGAATATATGTGTTAGTGAGAGCTGACGAATTATTTTAATTTTTTGTAAATGGAGTTATAAATATGCCTTTAATGTATAGGACAGTTGAGTCATACAGGAATGTCTACAGACCAAAAGCTTTCCATACGAGCAGCATTAATATTCCACAGGACTCTTCACATCCTGATAGCAAGTGGTATAAATATATTTATATATCTTCAGTGGAAGGCACAAGACCATAAAATGTTCGTCAATCATTACATTCAGTCCGAATGCAATAAATGGATGCCCTGCTTGTCTAGGTTGCTATTGCTAGCCTCCCTGAAATTGCCTACCCTACATTTACCAGACGATACGACAAGTCTTATGTCATGTTATTATGCAATAACATTAAGGCATTACTTTATTTCAGTCTCAGCTATAGTCTTTTCACAAAGTTTGGTATTACACAGATTTTAGAGGTAAGAGGAAATAGCTCTGGGCTGTGTTTCTTAAAAGCATTGTAAACCTCAGTTGTTCATAGAGACACTGGTGCCAACTGGTGCTACGATATACTAAGGCTCACAACATAGCCCTGGTCAGGAAGAGCAGGTTAAACAGAGTGAATAGAGTGAATCAAAGTGAATCTGCATAACCAGTATGTATTTTTGTTATTCATGACTTAAATGATAGTTTGTTAGACTTCATTGATTGTATACATGGGTGTAGTGTTTAGACAAAAAACATTGACAGACTGTCTAACCTATACCATGTAAGATGGTGAGGTTGGTGGTATGGCTCATAATTACATGTAAGCAATACTGTATGTGCTGACTTTAAGTAAAATAATAAACGTTTTTAAGGAAAACCTAACATTGACATACCATTTTATATGTTTATATACTAATCTGTCATAAGTGTAGAGCTAAATTACTCCTTAAATATTAAAATAGTATACATTTTAACATGACAATAGGGGCCACGCCCAGAAAATGTAAGTTACTTAAACGTCTACTTAAAAATGTAATTTGGTTTTTAAATAATTTAAGATTCTGATTTTGTATTCTGAAACATTTATTAAGCACAGGAATATTGCAAAAACAAACAAATATTATTGTACCATCAATACATGTTAAATCAACATTGTTTCCACTGAACAACTAGATAAACTTGCATCTGCTGGGGCACAAACAATTATTTGCCTAATCCCACATGACAACATCCACAAATGCTCACCCAAATTCACCCAATAAAATAAACCAATATAAAATAGCTTTCTATTTGAAATGACAATGGAACACATAACAGGACCCTTAATATTAATAATGTCATTCTTTTTAAAAAAAAAGCTAGTATTACAGTTATATATTTTTCAATTCTATTATATTTACCAAGCAGACTATTGACATCTTCACCCTTTCTATGAATGCAGTAAGTTAGCAGAATTGATAAAAAGCACATCTTAGAAGAAAAGTAGGGAGAGTATTGGTACCAGCGGCATGAGGAAAACTCTGAGGCTCTGGGCACTGTTACAAAGAGCTCCCTTACAACACTTAATTTCAAAACCTACACTACGTCCCAGCGCTCGAGATCCATCACTCCCACAGAAGAGCTTGCTTGAACAACCCTTAAAAGTCTTCTGCTCACCATCTACATTCACTGAAAGTAAAAGAAGATCCGGTGTGAAAATGGAAGACAAGAAACACAACTTTAAGAAATACACAGGCAAACTACAATTAATTTGCACGAGATATCAGAAATCCCATTAGATTTTAAATAGATATAGTCTGTAATTACCTGTTGAAGTGAAGCATTGGGTCTCATCACCTTCGCAAGGCAAAACTTTTGAGCTGCCTGAGTCATCACGGGTGAAACAGCTCATTCCATTAGGGGGTTGCCGTGGCAACTCTGAAATGCAAAAGTAATAAATTAGATGAGTTTGATTTAAGAATTCTAAATTGAATTCAAATAAAAAAAACTTAAACCTTTTATATAATACTTTGGGTACCACATACTGAAATGCAACTGTCAAACACGCAAAGTGATATCGTATCCCATCAATGCAAAATATACACAGATAAGTACAGATAAGACGATATGCAAAAGACAACGGTGATGAAAAAGCGGAACAAAAGAAGCTGGAAAACTTCCTGGTCAATGATCTCATACACTCACAGTACCTGGTGCATTCTGACTATTGCAGAGGTCTGTGTTACAGCACTGGGTGTTGAGGGTCACTTTGCTTTGTCCGTAGTTCATGCTCCCAGTGAGACATGAATACGAATCAGCACAAGTCTTCATGCTCTGCTTTTGTTTAAATTCACCTGTGAAGGTGAGCAGCATTAAATGTCGAAGATTCACTGACCAACCACTTCATGTTCATGTTTTTGCTGTCATGTTACTCTTACCTACATACACAGTTGTGGTCAAGGAGCTACACTGAGACGGACAGACCTGTTCAACATCTGTGCATGTTCCAGTGGTTGGATCTGGTATACACCCATAACATTTCAGTGCTGATGCTGAAAGATAGCGAAGAAAATACCGCAAAACTAAGATAGATGTTCAATCAAACAGAACCCTAAACAATTTTTGCTTTCTTTACCATGTTTTACTGTAGAAAAGGGCACATAAATAATGGAGAAATACATTTTTTAATCTATGTATGGAGTTTACAAAACCATAAAATCATATACTATCATATTTGAAGTGTTAATGAAATACATTCATTAAAAATGTGTTAATATTAAAGTATTATAATCAATAACGGGCGCTGTACCTTTGGAGAAGAATGCGCTCATGAGCAGCAGAATGATGCATTGCAGTGCCATTGCTGATCCAGTTGAAGAATGATGGCTGGGGTCATGTGAGATCGTGTAAAGGGTGATCTTACCAGAAGGTGTGGTTTGCATCTATTTTCAGTATTGAACATGTTGAATGGGAAGAAGATGCCTTATTAACATATGCAAAACTTCTTATTATCTTTTGTTAAGCAGAATGCAACCAAAATTTGCATTTTACAGCAAAACCAAAGGCACTTTTTGTAGTAACGTAATAGTAAAGAAGTAACTTAATATACTGGTACCAATTATATTTTATATTATATTATTTATATTATATTTTATATTATAATGTTTTACAGTAAATGTCAGTGAATGCAGATGTACAGGCAGTGAAGTGAGATATTCCCAGCATACATAATACTTCATGCACTTTATACATTATAAAATGGACCTTACTCTAAATGTTTTTACTAATAAATTAAAACATGGTTAAAACATAATCTGTGTATCTATTGCTTTATTCTTAATATTTTCTATATTCTTTTGTTATTATTTTTTAAAGACAATTTCATTAAAATACATGAAATGTCTGTCACACAAACATCACAATGGCTAGTTCAATCATTTAACATCATAATCATTTACATATGTGACTGGGTGGCGTGTCCTGTATGAGTCGCCCCAGCCTTCCTCAAGATACATTATACAAGATACATGTAAATGTCAGAACACAGCTAGTAGACCTTTTCCCTTTATAATAGAATCTTTATTTCCATTAAGGAACTTTTTACATTGACATACCAGATTTTATATGTTTACATACTAATCTGTCATAGGTGAGATGACAGATTATGTCATAAGAGCTAAATTCCTCCTCAAATATCAAAATAGTATAAATTTTAACATAACAATAGGGACCACACCCAAAAAATGTAAGTTACTTAAACTTCTACTTTAAAATGTAATTTTGTTTTTAAATAATTTAAGATTCTGATTTTGTATTCTGAAATATTTAGTAAGCACAGGAATATTGCAAAAATAAAGAAACAAAAACAAACAAATATTATTGCACCATCAATACATGTTAAATCAACATTGTTTCCACTGAACAACGAGATAAACTTGCATCTGCTGGGAGCACAAACAATTATTTGCCTAATCCAACATGACAACATGCACAAATGCTCCTAATATTCTAGAGGCTGGAGGTGTACCACCTATTATTTAACTTGTTCTCCAAGCTGATGAAAGCCTTTTAGATGTCCTCAAATGCACCTGCTGGGGACGTTTATTATTATTTGCTTATTAAAATAAACATGATAAAAACCTAAAACCTATTTTTTAGGTCTATTTATTTTTGCAATGTAATGCAGAACTAATTTTGACCAAACATGTGAATAAGATTAATTCACATCACAAAAAGTGATGTGAACATGAAAAGTAGGTCAATGGTGCTATAATTTATTCATTGTTTCGGTTTTCTTTTGCTTCAGTCTTCTCGTCTAAAAGCAAATTTTCTTACAATACAGGCAAAGGAGCGGAAGGTCTAAAACGTCTGTTCTTGACCCTCGCGGCTTTATTTTTGTTTGTACTGATTGTTTGACAGATGTTATTTAAATAAATTACAAGATCTACATATGAAAAATTGGATTTCACAATATGCAAAAATCAGTTTACTCAGTTGTAGAAAAGAAAATCCAGGCTTTTGCAACAGCTTTCAACAAAAAAATAATCCCTATACCAAACAAGGATGTTGTGTTAAATTTTGAGTGAAACAGACATCATGGCCAATATTATCTCTTTTAACAATTTTAGGTTGCGAGAATGTTTCCCTTACATTTTCATTAAGTTACAAAAATTCCAGGAATGTTTAAAGTCCAGATTTTTATTGCTTGGTAATAAAAACATTATTCAAACTATACACATACTTTACTAATACACAAATTATTGATATGAAGAAGTTTACGATATCAGAGATATTGTACTTTTATAAGTACTTCTCCAAAGCATGAACAGTGTCAGTGCTAGTTTTGTGTTTAAACAAATCGTATATTAGTTTAGTAATATACATATGATAGAGAATGTATAGCAGTGAAGTGTGTTAACTAGAGATACGGTTAATTAAGTGCATGATGGTGGTGTGTTTTTTGTTGACCAAGGAAGTAACTTGGTCAACAAAGAACAAAGAAGGAAGTAACACCACGTACATCAGTAATTAAACTAATGAGAAGAGAAACAGATGGTTGCTCAAAGATGATTGGAACTGACCTTGCAAATTTTTAACCTACTATAAAACATAATTAGCATTTTTATGGGCTGTTGACCATATTTACATTATATTGGATAAGGTAAAATGAAAACACAATCTAGATGTGTTTATCAATTATTATAGTCTTCTTTGCTTTTCAGAAAGACAATTCAGACCAGACAATTCAAATCATTTCTTCAAATATATTAAATGTCTTTTACAAACACGTTGTAATAGCTAGTTCAGTCATTTAACAGTGCATTTCAAATGAATGCAAATCTCATGTTTACATATGTGACCGGGTGTGGTGTTCTTAGGTTGCCCACCCTTTCTACACCCTTTCTATGTCAGTATTAAAACACAATTAGTCTGTTCTTACATTTCAGAATGGAAATAAAAATGTCAAATAGTAACTTGGAATTCAGATGTGTGGACCATTCATGGCTTTTGCTGAGAATTAATGTCATTATGTGTGTTTAATCCTAAAAGCATTTCCTTGTCATAAACATGTCTGTTTCTTTATTTAAACTTAACTTCCAAAATGGACATTTTGAACATAAGAAAAACAATAATGTATGTTTTATTCTTTTATACGTATATATCATAATTATTGACATAAATACAAGATACCTGTCATTAAAGGATTTTAAAATCATGGTTAATGCAAAATAATAGGAAATAAAATGACCACAACACAAAGGCGAATCACCAGTATATCATCTAAGAAATGCCTGGAAATACATGTGACAAACAGATTGTAAAATAACACAATATTTAAAATGATGCTCTTTATTGCTGCTTACTGTTTACAAACATTTTTGTTTTTGTTTGTTTTTTACCTAAAATTATTTTTTTCTGTAATTTATAAACGTAAAACATTTTTTCAAGTGGTCTTATGCTATTGGTCAATTATGGTAGTTTTATCAGTAAGATGCTTTTTTCAATAAATGACCGGAACCCAAAACAATTTTGTGTTTCCTTATCGGAATATTTTCGGGTGTGTACCGTTTTTTGCGCTTTGGTGTTAAAGACCACCTTTGCTGCTACATCTTAAGAGCATTCGAGTATGTTCAACAGTTATTTGATAAATGAACTCTTTTTTTACGTAATTGCACAATACAAGTTGCCTTTGTTTCTGTAAGTTGTGTTGTTTATTAAAATTTGTATGTTATGGAAATTGACAGTCCGATGTCAATAATGTTTCTAGATTTTGATGTTCCAACCCTGTTAAACACTACAAAATCTATCAATGATACTGTAATCGTAGGTCATACAGAATGGTAGTTTAGTTGTAAACGTTACAGTATTCTAAGTTTTGCAAGCATAGACAACAGTCAGTGGTCCAGCACTTTACAACAGTATCCAGCAATATGTCCGAGTCCAGTTACAGCCAGTCCTGCCGGCGTGTACGGACAGGGGAGGAGGAGAAGGCGACGACGAGACAGAGACCCCGGACCGCGGGGTCAAAACCTGCAGTTGGGATGTAGTAGCAATGGAGGTCACGAAAATGATCAAGATTATGTAACCCGTGAGCGCAGGGTGAGATTCTGAAACGTGGGCTGCCAATCTACGCAGCATTTTAAAGCCCTCTTTTACAGAAGACCCCCGTTATTCTTGCCAAACCACCTGGAGAAAGAGTATGTTTGACCCATTCAAACAAATAACAGTTAAGAATTTGAGTTTGATTAGGCTTGTGTTCCATAAGTAATAGTGACATTGGTGTAGTACTATGTATAGAAAATGTGAATATATGTTATATACAACATACATTGTTTCAGTCCCATCCAAGTGCTTCTGTTTGTGGTACGCCAGCTTTGGAAAAGCCGATCATGCTTGAGACCAGAGTACCCCTGATGTTGCTCTATCAGCCCCAGGTACAGAAACAGCCAAACTGGAGAAATGTTTATCAGATCCAGAACAGAGGTTATTTTCTCACATTTCCCTCCTTAATTTATCACTGATATCAAGCATTTTGTGTGCTTTCTGTTTTGATATTTTCTCAGTTGAAATAATCTTGATATCTTCGCCATGTTTTATAGCTGTGATTGGCCAGACTAAGCCCCTCCCCCTGCGATGAAGCACAGCATAAAGCTAGTCGATGATCAAATGAATTTGTGTGACGGTGCTATTGAGACATAGTCTGCTATTTTTCTGCAGAACTAAGCAAGACGGAAGAAGTTTAGTCCACGGAACCTGAAGAAGATGCATATGGCAGTTGACAAGCTTCTAAAATATAAAGGTGAATCTCTGCTGACAGTCAACATGATTGATCAGTGCCTAGTTGATTGTTTGGCTCTTTGACTGTGGTATGGTAATGTTCTTTCTATTGTAGGAACATGTTGGGCTGTAACATATTCCCAGGGTTGAGTCGAGACTACTTGGAAACAAGTCAATCTTGTCACCCATGATGGAAAATGATGGGGAAGGTGCTTTGACAAGAGCAGGAAGGTCAGGAAATAGCTGTTTAATCAACCAATAAAAGGTGGTTAAAGTACAAGCAAATCATTTTTTCTCTAAAAGATTTGCAGTGTCATTTTAGTGATCTGATCAATGGTTTTGAACAGGTTAAAAAAATCATCTTTTATAAAGATGACCTTAAGTCTTTGTTTTTTTTTGTTTGTTTTAACAGTGCTCTTCTGTTTGTAAATGTAAGTAAATGTGTTATTAATGTTTACTGTGTGTAAAAAAGTGTAATTGTTTTTTGTCTTTTTTGTCATTTGTTGAGATTCTCATTGTGTTTGTGTCAGATAAATACCATAATTTCCATGTTGTATTTGAATTAATAATCTATAAATTACATGGGTTGCATGTGGGATTTGGCTCAACTGTGTTCATAGAAAACTGAGAGTTTGAAAATTGCAGTAACTACACAGTCCAAACTAACACACTGCATTTTGCCTTTGTAGATGGACTAGTAATAGATATTCATTAATAGTTTGGTGTTGTCGCACAGCTCTTCAGACTTCAACAAGTTGTATTTGGTCTGTATTTCTTCTGTACTAGGTTCAGGCCCTGTACTAGGTTCTTCTTTGCTTCCTGGCCACAGAGGCCATGCCAGCTTTTCTACTCTGGATTCTAAATTCGGCAGAAATCAGAAGTCAAATCTTGGCTATGTCCCACAGTCAGCTTTCACACACAATCCTCACTGAGAAAAACTGGTAAGGCACACTAATCTAGTTTTCTATTATAAATGTACATATTTATATCAAGTAAAACTAAGCCACATTATTAAACAAATGTTATGTATGTATTTAACATTGGAAGTCAGTGCAAAACAATTAAAGACTGCATGTGTTTTTTCAGGTTTCATTGTGCGGCAAGAATTTGGGACGAAAGAAATCAGCTGCCCTTTCTGAGTATAGTGGACTGCTGTCATAGGGATGATGTCATAAAAACCTGTGAGGTCATTGTTAAAGAGAACTGCCCCCTCTCGGATGATTTTAGAAAGAAGGTGGTTCTCAGAGAGAAGATTGAGCCACAGAAGTAGCATTGGTTTGTGTTTAACCAACTTCTGGGGTTGGCTGTGAGATCTGGGTCACTACTGTAACTTGCAAAATTAGTTGTGAAATTAGTTGTTTATTCTATGAAAATGAGTAAGCGCCGGTCATACAACTTGTGTTCAATATTAAACTTGTTTGTAATATAAGAGATGGTGTGCAAAGATTCAGTGATGTAAACCATAAACTGTTAAGAAACCTTGTTGTATTTCAAGTTGTATTTAGCTGTATGTAAACAATAATACAGTAAGCATTTGAAGATATCTGTTTGAACAAGTTATCCTTATTTGGATGGAATCACAGCATGTGTTTCTATATAAATGTTTAAAGAAAATAAAATGTTGCTGTCATCTAAGTTCAAGAGTCCAAGTTTTCTGCTATGAAATGGTCCCTATGCAGGACCGTGATTTTAAGTGATACCACTTTAGGGTTAATTGTCATTAATATATATTCATATGAGAAATTAATTTGAATAAGATAACCATGGCATGCAGGGCAGACCTTGGGGAAATATTAATACTTTAAAAACCAGAATGCAAGTGACCACAGAAGTAGATCAGTGGTCAGATATTAAGTTATTAAACACAAAAGGACAAATAAAAGGTGAAAAACACAAAAGTTAAATTATTGTGTGAGAAAAACGGGATCCACGTGGGAGTTACAAATTACAAGGTAACAGGCAATCAACAATCATTTACACTGAAATGTGGATTTTCCATTAATTGTTTTAAAAATAACGGCGCATGTGCAATACAAAGATTTGTAGCCCGGAAAGATTTTGTTGACGGACCGGCGCTTGCGCAGATGTCTGGGGGAGGAGCCAATCCAACAACACGAAAATTATTAATGACAACACGATACTGTAAGTATACGCGTTTAAGGCAACTTTCTTACATTCCCTGTCATTCTGTTATGTAGAGGGCGTGATGATTATGGTACAACGAAAGGTCTGAAATTCACTCTTATTTTGTTCATGTAGGGTTGCCCATACAGAATTATTAATGTGTCATGTTCGTCGCACCTGACAGAAAGTCAGTGTTATATGACAAGGCGGTTTAAAATAGCGGACTGCGCAAATATCGTACTAACTTATCCTGGATTAAAGAAAAAGTTTCCTAGATGAACTGAAAAAAATCAGATTCGGACTGAATCACACTTTGAGCTACTGTAACTTGAACAAGGTAAGTTAAACCAGGTACGTTAAATACCTCGTGCACGATCTTTAATGTATTTAACTTGTTTTTCTTACTGTTTCAAAAGTAACAGTGAAACAGTTGCCATGGAAATCTTACCATGTGAGTAGGAGGAGTGTGTTGCTGGAGCCAATATGGAATTGCAGCGAACTGCTGACCCTGCCATCCAGAAGTCTGTAAGTGCACTAAATAGTGAAAAAACTTCTCTTGCGTGTGAAAAAAGTCAAGAGTATCAATCTCAAAGCTCTTCATTGTATGATATAATCTATGACACATACAAACTAACACAAATCCTGTATTGACTGTTAATTAGTATTGATATACAGGTAGTTATATCCTTTATAGCCAGTTGTTTATTAGATGGTGCTTTTCTAGCAGATAACTTCCTAAATTGCTTGCTTGCCATCTGCTATGATGCGTTTTATTGGACTAGTACATATGACAATAGAGAATATGAATAGGTGTAGTTTTGCACTATTTTTTCAGAAGCAGTACTTTGACATGTTTATTTGGTTTCTATGCAACATTTACACAAAAACAACATTGTGAAATAAATAATGGAAAATGTTTGCACCACTACCAGAAGTAATCTCAGCTTCACTGTTCACATTTCTTCATTCTAGCTCATTATACTAGCAAAACAATATAAAAATGTTACCAAATTAAAGTTCCAAGGAAATCAATTATTTACTAAACAGACTCTCACAAATATGACATTTCGAACATGCAGGTTCTTTATCAGAAAATTATAATTACTGAGACAACCTGAGATCACATTTAATAAACACAAAAATGACAATACAACTCAAATGACATATTTGTTGTATACTTGAGCTGACAGCATGACATCACTTCCAACCTGCTTTCATTTGGGATTTAACAACTATTGCCTTCAACCACAGCAATGTATTAGTGTTGTTGTCTCCAATGTGTGCTGTGCATACTTCCATTTCAGTTTTCACTGACTTGTTATTTACTGTCTTTAGGGGTGTGACAACATAGTCTCTACACATCGGAACATCTCGGAAGAATCCAGTGATGATGAAAGTGAGGATGGTGTGTGCTGTGTATGTGGAGAGGACTTCCCTTTCCTGTATAAGCTAACAGAACATTTTAATACACACAAAAATGAGGTGTGCTGTCATCTATGTCAGAAGAATTTCAGCCGCACCGTTTCCCTGGCGTTACACCTGAAGTACGCACATCCGAACCACAATCTCTTCTGCGCAACCTGTCGAGTTCCCTTCAGGTGCACCTGGCATCTAAATGCACATCTGGAGAAGCATAGGCAGGAAGTACAAGTTAAGCAGGAAGTGGAGTTGGAGAACATTAAACCTTTTATTAAAATAGAGGAGACAGGGGATATCTATGAAGAGGCAATAATCGGCAGGGGTTTGGACAGTGCGTTTTTGCACGATCATTCGTATTGTCAAGTTCAATCTTGCGGGGGTGCAAACGCCACCAATCTCTCATCATGCAATAAAACGGACACTAAATGTTTGCCTCTGGACTCCATAATGACCAGTCACGATGTGATTAAAGTTGTTATTAAAGAAGAACAAAACGACACCTTCAGCTCCTCGTGTTCCTCATCTCCCTCAGGCCGATCAGAGCCACCTTGCGAGGTGGAATATGAGATACAAGAAGATGAAAGTACTGAACCAGCTGAGAAAGATGGTGACAGTCCACCCCGCAGACACACAGAATACAGCCCCGTTGAGGACCTGAGCTCAGACTCAGAATCTTCTACAGGTTCCAGTACGGATGATGAATGTACTGATGCGGTCGAGAAAGATGGTGACAGTCTACCGTCCGGAGACACAGAATACAGCCCAGATGAGGATTTGAGCTCCGACTCACAATCTTCTACAGGTTCAAACACTGCTGACTCGTTCAGCCGTCATCGCAAGACAAAGAGAAGGACAAAAAAGGAGTCTGAAAGGAAAACACCTGCTAAGATGACTGATCCACAAGCTATGACTGTGTCACAAGCTCCTGTCAGACCTCGCTGCCCTCCTAGTGTTTCGGTTGCTCACCCCAATGTTCCTCTGTGTTCACCCTCCATGGAGCGTCCTTCCGTGCCTAACCAATCCAGGATGACCCTTCGTATTCCTACACCTTTTAATCCGTCTCTTCAAATTCAAAACAAAGTTTTTCTATCATTTTCACCTGCTGTAAATTTCTCTGCACCTGTTTTGGTATCAGTCAACAGTAATAAGGTCATGTCTGGTCCAAGAGACACACCTGCAGCTCTTGTTAGACCCCTTCAGGTACCAGGGAATGTTAGACCCCTTCAGGTACCAGGGAATGTTATACCCCCTCAGTTACCTGGAAATGTTAGACCCCTTCAGGTACCAGGGAATGTTATACCACGTCAGTTACCTGGAAATGTTAGACCCCTTCAGGTACCAGGGAATGTTATACCACGTCAGTTCCCTGGAAACGTAAGACCCCTTCAGGTACCAGGGAACGCTAGACCCCTTCAGGTACCACTGAATGTTAGACCCATTCAGGTACCAGGGAATGTTAGAACCCTTCTGTTACCAGGAAATATTACATCACTTCTGTTACCTGGAAGTGTTAGACCCCTTCAGGTAGCTGGAAATATAACACCCCTTCAGGTACCAGGAACTGCTTCTGTGACCTCAATGTCCCTTCCCACCCTGGTAGGTGCCCTTCTCCAGAAGAACCAGTCTCAGGTTTCTGCACACACATCTCCTGCCCAGGTGCAGGTTCCTACACCAGGTCCACTCACAGTAGTGGCCATTTGTGAGAACAAGAGCAAGGATTTAGCTCTGCCAAAGCAACATCAGCAGACCTGGCGCTCTAAGGCCATCTTCCCCTGTCGTCATTGTGGTGCAATCTCAAGGCAACCAGCACTACGGGTACGTCATCGCTACCTACACCGTGGGTCACGGTTATATAGATGCCAGTGTGGAAGGTCATTTCAACAGCAGCTTCATTTGCTGAGGCACCAGGTGCAGCACGCAGAGTCCGTTCGGTTTGTTTGTGCATGCTGTGGAAATACATTCGAAGGGGCACATAAACTGACCTGGCACAAGCGAGGGCTACAGCAAAAACACAGATCAGTAAATAGCAGACAGTGTGCTAAGACAAAATGCATAGCAGATTTTGATTGTACCTGTGGCCAGGTGTTTGCAAGACCCTCTGCTTTACTGTGGCATATGCTTAAAAATACCAAACCCCTAAAACACAGACGCAAAACCACAGTGGATTAAATGAATCAGTCTCTGATGTTTAAGACAGATGTGTAATTCAGACCTGAAGTTTTATCAGTTTATATTGGGTGTTTTGTTACTTGACTTGCATTATGTTTGTGTGATTTTAGGGTCATAGTGGTGGGTGGATTTATACCTATTTATGTTGACGGAATATTTAAATAAAATCATTGGCTGAAGGCCAAATTCATAACCACATAAATAGTGACACTTTAACCTCAATGTTAATTTTTACGTTTGGAAAGGAAAGTGTCACTATATATATGTTAATTTTGACCAAAGAGAAAATTTATCACGTTTGAGTTTTCCTAATAATTTGTAATAAAAACAATATACAAATTTGAAGAAAAATTCAACTCTTGTCCTGTTGTTGTTAAATAATTTTTCATTGAACACAAACCTGCATAAACATGTTTTTTAAAATGTGTAAAAGCAATACAATGTTTTGCTTTACTTTGCATACTTGTAAGTTCATCATTTAAAATTTTCCAAGTTCTTGGAAACAACGTTTCCAAAACGAGGTATGTGGGATTTGGCTCAATTTAGAGAACCTGTGTGAAAATTGCAGTAACCACACAATCCAACCAATGTACTGCGGTTTGCTTGTAAATGAACTAGTAATAAATTCAGTGCCTCTGAATTTTAGTGCCTCTTCAGAATTCTGGATGAACCTGGAAGTACATTTCATCTGTATCTCTTCTGTACCGGGTTCTGGCCCGTCCCTTTGCTCTTTGCTTTCTGTCTACAGAGGTCATCGCAAATCCTCACAGTCAGCTCTCACATACAGTCTTCACTAAGGAAAACTGGTAATACATACAAAGAGACAATGTGTCTGTTTATCCTAAAAATAGTTTTCTTTATTGAAATGTACATATATCAGTTTGAATGTAATATTTAAAGTAAAAAAGTGTTAAGCCACATAAAAAGTGGCTTAACACTTATAACCGCATAAAAAGTGACACTTTAACCTCAGGTTTCATGTTTGAAAAGGACCTACAAGTGTCAAGTTCATGGCAACACTGGTATTTGATATAAATGCTACCCTTAAGTCTAGCATTTGTGGGGACTGCTAAATCTACTTATGCACAGACATATGTTATGTTAGGACCAAAGACAAAATGTTCTCAGTTGTTCATTTCTGTAAATTAAGCACTAAACATATATAATTCTAAACTTCAAACAAATACACAAATATATACATGTCCATAATCATTTTTCATTTAACACAAACTTGCATTAACACGAGATGGCTTTATTAAAAATGTGCAAAAATAATGCTGTAAACGTTTCTCATTCATTTTCTCCCATTGTTTTATGTAGATTTCACAATACAGCATGCAAAGAAACTGCAGAAAAACTTATCTTTAATCCAAAGCAGTAAAATGTTTAGCTTTACTTCGCTGTGTTTGCGTTTAAGTTCCTTTATGCAGCAACAGTTGATTGGTCAAACAAAGAGTCAGACTCATTCATATGTTCTACTGATTTCTTTCCATGTGGCAGCTGTTCTACATGAGTGACATCAGCACTAAACTGACAGCGAACATTCCTTTGTGTGCTTCAGTTGTAAAAAGAAAACATGTTCAGGTAAATACAAAAAGACTTTTTCTCTCTTGTTCAAAAAGGTGCTGAATATTCTGACTGTCCTTATATATTCATTATATTGCATCTAGGAATGCAGTTTATTTTGACCTCCAGGGTCGTGATGTGTAATTGTATATTTAAATAATGATAACTTCATTTCTTAAACACGCAATACATATTTTGTCCACCTGGGGGAGATACTAACAAACCAAAAAACACAACTTCTGAGCCTGTCTTACTAAACATAAATGCAGTGTTGTTACACCATTTTGAAGACCTTAATGCTTCATAATGTGCCTTAAGGTCATAATTCAGATGATATGCCCTTGAAAATGTTGCTAGTGAAGTTATGTGTGATACATTAATGAAGAGACTGCCATTAATGTATCATACACAGATTACATACCCAATATAAATTAGTGGATCAGATTAAAGGTTAGAGACGATAAAAAGCAATGCTTAACATTAAAATCAACATACTCAATATGATTCGTATTCCCAATATCTAAGAAGAGTTTTTAAGGCACGTGTGTTTTAGAGCTGAAAATCACTTATTAACATCATCTATAGAGGGACTGCTAGTTAGTAAAAAAACATAGAACTCAAACATTTAATGACATGACTGTTCCAGAACTTGGAGTTATTTTTGGTCACAACATTATAGTCTCTGTAGAAGTTGCTGCTCTTAGTCTTGTGTGAGAAGAAATGTTCATCATACAATTCTTCCATAAAACCAGCACATCGAGTAGTTTGACTAGATGCACAGTGACTTTTACTATCCATTCAGAGAGATGTCAGAAATCACCTGTGTGTGAGAAAGTCAGACTTTATTCAATACACCTTACACATATAAAACACATTTGTACCAGCAACCTTTATTTAAAACACTATAGAAGATTAGCAGTTTTCATGTGTTTAATATTCCTGAGTCACAAATATAGAGTGAATATTGTATTGTATATGAGATTGTAGATTGTATATTTTTTAAAAATCTGGCTCCCCCTTTATTTATGTTCATCCATCCATTTTCCAAACCTGCTTATCTGCTTCTTGGTCACAGGGGCCTGGAGCCTATCCCAGCATCTCAGGCCATAGGCGGGGTACACCCTGAACAGATGGCCAGTCTATTGCAGGGCAAACACTCACAAACTCACACAGCTAAGGGCTATTTCCCAATTCCCCAACCCGCATGTCATTGGACTGACGTCCGGCTCAACCTGGAGGGACGGTGGCCTGCTCACTATGCCACTGAGTCACCCATGTTTGTATATATACTTTAATATTTATGTTACAACAAATGGTGAAATTGGCACTATACTGACACATCTGGTACAAATGGTCAGTACGGCTGACAGCAGTACCTGTGGTCCAGCCTGCGGTGATGTAACGCCTGTGTGAGCAGCTCAGAGGTGCTTTGGAAGGAGCGTCTCAGCTCATCAAGCTTCTGCTCCATGGAGATGATTCTCTGCTCCAGCTCACGATAAGAGCTGTTCCAGTTTGAGCTTAGATCACACATGATCATCTGCATCTGTGTGTGAACACAAAGACAGTCTTTACATGTGAGACAGATTCCTATTTGAAATCTGTCTCTCATAAGAGTTTACATTACATTTTAATTAAGCACATTAATGAATGTGTGTGTAAAACCTCAACAGGGATTGATCACAGGCAGTATAGTTAAATCATGTGATACAAAAAATAACGTTTCGGAAAGAACCGGGTTTTAACAAAAGGAACCGAAGACCATGAGCTATTTTCTCACACAAACTTCACGTCTGACATTTGGGTTTCAGGTTTACTCAGCTTCCTCACTTCATGAGATAGAGTCTGAGTGGAAACACTGGAAGATGTCTACTTCTCCTCGGGCTTTTTCCTTGTTGTTATTTTAATGCATGCGGCCGTAAGGCTCCGTCAGACCCGAGCTAATCTGGACTTTTTACACAGACTTTTTATGGGAGTTTCACTGAAAATTTATATGTCTCAACACCTAGTCATAAAGAATGTGAGCCAGTCTAACCGAATAACACCGATTACGCATGTAGCACAATCACAGGGAACTGGGTTATGGAAATGCCTTTTTAAAAGCACGGTGACGAATGTCTGGCTCACCTTCGAGAGATCCACCATCTCACTGGCATAATCCCTCAGCTTTCTCTGTTTCAGCCGCAGGTGACGAAATCTAGTCGGAGAGTAAACGATGTGCGTTCATTATCGCCAGCAGGTGTTACATCCAGATACATACAGACATACCGCACATACATACTGTACATACATTTGTCAGTTTTAAAGCCATGTTTCATAACCTTTGCCCACTGTCCACAACAATGTTTGAAGGGACCCTCACTCATAATGTCTCCCAACAAAATGTCCTATAGCTTGGAATAACTAGAAAGTATATTTGTTATATCTGAAATATTTTTATTAGCAATTGTTTTAGCTTATTGTAATGCCAGTTTTGTCTTTTTCGTCACCTTGAGGCCCGCTGGTGGGCTGCGACGTCTTGTTGAGAAACACAATTTTTAAGGTTCTCTCTGGCGGCTTCTATTAAATTCATTATTTATTCCTCTGTAACCTTGATAACAATGAATAAAAACATTTCTAGCTGTATATTTGTGTACAATATATCTCTCTCCCAGCGTTTCTTAATGCAGAGGTTTTGCTAAAGGCCAGCTGTTAGGTTTCCCTCAACATCCTGTGTCCCAAAAAAGCAAACCACTTACAGAAACCGGTCATTGCACAGGAACCACCAGTAACTGCTGAAACATGCAAAACTGATAAACCGGTGTCCATGTGACATGTACACTGAGAGCAAAACGGGAACAGACCAAAAAAAACGAAACCAGAATGACCTCCCGACTCTTGGTCAGCTAAGTCTGTCTGCTGAAGTCACTTCAGCACCCACTTTCTTCCCGACATATTTTTGGTGGTTGTGCTAACTGTTAAACAGGAAGTCAAAAATCCCTCCACCCAAGCACTGAAGCTCCTGATCACATACACACGTGGCACATTCTAAGCACCAGATTCCTGGAGTAATTATGTTGTGAAAAATGCTGTACGTAAACTCATGTAAAAAACACTTTGAGTCTGGTCCTTAAAACCTCCAGCAACCAACCGATCGCCTGCTTCCGAACTCAGCCCCTTATCTGCAGATAGATGAGGGCTGTTGTAAACAATGGGGTGGTGACATCAGTCAGATGAGAGATGGTGAAACAAGCCACTTCCAGATGCTGTAGAATATTGTCTGCTGTTCCTGCCGTGACCACGAGATCAACAACCACAAGACTACATATTATGAAAGCTTTTCGTGCAGATAGTTTCTACTACTAGTTTCTATCTATTTTGTTTGTTACGGTTATTTGCGGTGTATAATGTGACCTATGTGACAATAAAATGTCACATGCTTTTTTTAGCTAATTAAAGAAATAGCAACAATTCCCTCAAAGCAATTCACCATCCTATAGCCATCTATAGCCATCCTATAGCCATCTATAGGGTCTATACATATGCCATAGATTCAGAAGAACTATTTTTGGCTGTATGGTTCCATAGGAACCTTTAGCATCCGAAGGTACACACTTAATCAGTCCTTATGTGTATTCACTTCAAATTGAATCCACAGCCTTAGTGTTGTACATTCCAAGCATTGCAGAACTTAAAATGGTTAAATGCACATTGTGAGGGAATTGGATCACTCACACACGAATGGCTTCCAGCAGACATCGTTGATGATGTCGATGTTCTCCCCTGTTGTACTTTTCCTGGGTGGTTCGATGTAGCAGCCAACACTCTCTTAACACGTTGGCTGCTGCATGCCGGATCTGCAGCACAGAGGATGATTAACAAGTCACCTATTTATCATAACTTCTCAAAGATACTTTACTGACCCTCTGCTAAGTAAATGTTTCAATTGTTCAGCAGACATTTGATAAAACGCTGAAAATAAATGGCACTGTTATTTCTAATAAATCCCCCTCGGACACTTACATAATAATGTGTGTTACTATATTGTGTGAAACCATAACAAGGAAAACTAGATCATGCTGAAAAAAGAAATTTCAGGAAAGGAAACTGGCTTGTAGGGGGAAGGTCCTGATGAGAACACAAACGGAAAGACAAAAACAGAAAGACACAATGACTATTTTGGGGGCGATTTGCAGAGCAGAATAGCCTTCATAAAGTTATATATATTTTTATATCACACATTCCTCATTTTCTCTGATTCTATTATTGTCTCTGTGTCTTCCTGCAGAAGACCAGGTTACTCATAGTGATGTCACAAGCTCTCAGCCAATTTTGTGTGTTTGTGGTCATTAGAGTTTCCAGGGGGGACGGTGTCCAGATGTCTTCCTTTAAGTATCATCAGGATAAATCACTGTAGGATCTGATGAGCTGCATCTGAGGCATGTTCAAGTACACACACACACACACACACAGACACAGTGATGTGCCCTGTGACAGGATACTGCTTTTGCCAAGCTGAAAGCACAGGGTCCAGACCTACATGATTATGTGTACACTGTGTTTAGTAGTGAAAGAACAATCAAATTTATCAATGGGTCCCTTTTACACCAGCTATTAACATGCATTTAAAAATCCGGGTAGATTTCGGAATTCCTTTAGCTGAATTGCATTTAGATTCTGCATTCCAATGAGGGAGATTCAACATATCTTACATATTACAGCATATTGTAACATATCACAAGGATGAGAATCAAAGCCCAATGAATTTCCATGACTTTCCCTGTCATTTGTGATTAAAGGATTTGAATGAGACTGCATTCACAAAGGGCAATTTCTAGCTAAAGTAGCTAAAGTATTTTAGAGCTGAGCATAACTGATTAAAGGAGATCATTTTCAAATTTCTATGACCTTTCTGTCCTGTTTTTAAGATTTGACTTTCCTTCTCTATCCCTGGAATTGTTTAAAATTTCCTTATATTTCTAGGTTTGTAATGAATGTGGGAACCCTTATTCTTAACCCTTATTCGTTCCTTTGCGGTTACATGCGAGCAATGCAAGCCCATTTACATTTATTTTGTTGAATGTGGTCAGAATCCATTCGTACACCTCTGAACTTGATTTTACTGATCCAATCACAATACATCTTGGGTCAATTGACACCTGGTTTAGTGAAAGGCTATCTGATTATAATCTGACTCTCCTTCCATTTGTGGAAACTCTTACCACCCAACATCTTTCTCTATGCTATTATTTTTGGGGGTCTCACAACCTTCCCTCTGATAAGCGAGCAGATGGATCCTGTTCCTGGAAAGTAACACAGTTCCAATCACTATCCTGACCGCCCGCCCATTTAGCCATGCAGATCCACCCACTGAACGCATACACTAACACTCATTCACCGGACACGAACATGAGTGAATCTCATTTCCTGCCTCATGAAACTCATGAACGACACAAGTTCTTTTCCTGTCAGTGAACTAATTGTTTCCTCCCTTTGACACTTTTGTTTGGCTATTAAGAGCTCAACTGCTTTCTATGCCTGGCCAACCTGAGCATTTTCCCACACTGTGCTGCTGTTTGGAATTCTATTTAGGGAAAAAATAATATTATAAAAGCCTCAGAAATACTAACACGCGTGCGGTATGGAAAATATCGCTGTTCCACCCATATCTGTTCATCCTCTGGGTCACTGCTTTCGTTCCTCATTGTTATTTTTTTCCTCGCTGTTATTTATGGATGGTTAAGCATTCCCAAATGCCTAAGCTAAACCTGATCATAGTTTTATTTTAATTTTTATTACTACCAAATCAGCAATAGGAAAATAACAGGAAATAACCAAGTAGACATAGGTAGACAGCAGACAAAGGGGCCCAAGAAAGAAAGTGACTTACATTATAAATACCAATACATCAAACAAACATTTCGTTGGGTCATCCATGTGCTCACCCGCTTGGAGATCTGAATGTCCATCATGAAAAAATGCACATGTTTCTCCCCTTTGTTGAGCGCCAACTTCTTAGTCATGACTGCTACCAACATAGCAGTACATGCCACACCCTAACAACAAACACACACATATGAGCATGGTTACCAGCTGTCTCATTATCCCAAACATCCACTCAGGCATAAACTATTTAAACATGACAATATTTAGACAATACACAGAATTCCGTACATAACTCACAATTCTGTCATGTGAACAGTTCACAACAGTTCGTTTACCTGAGATCCTTCCTGTGCAGCATTAGAGGGATGAGAACGGAAGAGAAATTGAAAACACACCGTAATTTTCCAAAATTTACAATTCACAGCAGTTGAAGAATGTCGGGTCAAAATGAAATAATTTCCCATAGTCAATAATCTTAGAAAGCCAAAATTGGTAAATTCCAGAAAAAAACAAACTACCGTCATTATTCACAAGGGTTTTTCCCTAAAACCTGCTGGCAGACAGTGTAAATTCCTCTTTGTAATAATGTAATATATAAAGATATACAGTACATCTTTCAAACTATCCCCACCCTATGAGAAGATTTTGACTTCAGAAATACATTCAAAGTGTATAAAGATAGACATGCAAGACAAACACACAGACTGTATATCACACTTCCGCTTACAGGTGAACATAATGAAGCCCGACCATGTTATTGTGAAGCTGATGTTCTGGGACCTTATGTATATGACCAGTGGATGGATACAGAGATCATGTGACATTAATAAGCGTTAAAAACTTTTTTGCTGAATCAGCTACAGGTGAGAGGGCTTCCCCCCACTCACGAACACCCCGTGTTCTGTTCCAGCTGGACTAGGAAACTTTTCCTCTGGTTTTCCGAATCTTAGGCACAGGTTGGCACGCCCTCCTGATCTAGTGGCGCCAAATGCTATAAACCGCCTAAAAACGGCAATGATGGAAAGTTTTCCCTAAAAAATGGGGAAAGCTTATAAAAACACTGAGCGAGGGGGGAGAAAGAGGAGTGATGGATTATTTTCCACTGTGTCAGGGAGGTGTCTGAGTTTGTTTGAGCACTGCGCGCCTGTCGTGTGAGCTTCAAGCTCCTATCCTGCCCGCTTATCTGCTCTGATCAGAAATGAGCGATGCAGAATAGAGGAGGGCGGACGAATCAATGTACATAAAGCTGTGTGAGTCAGAGCGAGACTAAAGACCAAACCCCTTACAAACACAGCAAATGTTTGCATACACATATTGGCATAAGCTCATATTGTCACTGCAAAGATTATTAAATTGTTTTGGTTAAATTTATGTTTTAGTTTATTATATATAACTATGAATGTATATAATAATGTATATAATTATATTATAACTATTAATGTTTTATTTCTCGCTCTTTACCTAGATAAACTACCCTTCAACCATATCATCCAAATGTCATATACTAATATGATTTAATTTATGGATCAAAGGCTTTGTTTTAAACTTCTGACATGAAATTAACACATATTTTCAATCATACTGGAAAGATCTTGCATGGGTGTAACGAAAGTATTTGGTTTACAGACAAAACAATCTGTGTATCATGTTGCTAAATCCTTCCCTCCCTCCCTCCTTTACTTTACTTTACTGAACTTTAGTGAACTCAGATACACCCAGACACAGACACATGCAACAACGAACAATATTCAGGGTTCATATTTAAACCCTATCGATAAGCATATTTAGCATGCTGTAACGCTAACATTTTTACACCAGCAGTATTTAAGTATTGAACACCAACAGTATTCAATGTTTAAAATAAAACAAATAAAAAAACCAAAACAAGCACAAAAATTTCTCTTAAGTAAATTCTTGAATTTTTGTTAAAGTGTATAATTTCGTGGTTCCAAATGATGACCATCTATTTTTTACCAACGACAGATCGATGAAGTATTTGAAATATAAATCACTTCTCACTATTGTCATTTTGTTCAGTGGCTCTAGTGCCACATAACTTACACACTTTAAGATACTTTTTCCCCACAAAAAAAACATCTACGTAGAACTTACTGATTCATTGGACTGTACAACAATATCTGTATAAAACTCATCACAGTCCGTGAGTCCTTCAGTAAGCCTGTCAGCACTACATCACTGAAATCCCAGCTGGATGAAGTGCTTTTGTAAGGCAGGGTGGGATGACAGCTGTGGTTAGTACCAAAAAATGTGTCCAGATGGAGCTGGATCTTATTACTCTATCACAATGATCTAAATGTGAGGAAACAGAAGCATCCATAACTACAGACACTAATCTGTAACATAATACTAAACTTTTTATTGCTTTACATTACCAAAGCTATGGGAATTGATTCAACAAAGATTGCATTTCTTCAGTATTTATTCAGAATCCTATCCTTGCATTTATTTTTTTATTCGGTATTGATTCAATTTCTTTCCTAAGAAACACCAAGGCCCTTAAGTTTTCATCTGCCAGCATTACAATTGAACTGCCAAACTTCCGGCCTTAAGTCTGATGCCCTAACCAGCAGGCCATGACTGCCCTCCATATATAGTCCTATATACTTTGTAAAGTTGTGGTGTAGTGTTATATTTACCATGACACCTGTGAAGAGACAAACCACCTTGCCACAGCCAGTATGAGGGGACACGTCTCCATAGCCCACTGTGAGGAAGGTGATGGCTATGAGCCACATCGCTGTGTCCATACCGCCTGTCTCCACCTGTTCCTGCCTATAGATGGAGACAGAGAGTAAAGTTGGCTAAAAGTGTCTCCTAAATAAACAAATGTAAATGTAGTTGATTGTGGGTAGCTCTAAGAATAATTTGATGTTAGCTGAGTAATTAGCAACTACGCAGAACATTTATCATGTTTTACGAGACTCCAATACCAAACTAGATCTGACTGAAACTTAACCTGAAAATCTTGTTGCCAAAAAGAAAAACAATAATGCATTACATAATACAAGTATGCACTATCTACACCCTTACAAGAGTAGTTTAACCAAACTACAACACAAGGTTTTAGTGTTGCCAAGCACCGATAAACAATTTGTATGTTTCTAATAAATCTATATATAGGACAGACTACGCCATTGTCATAGGGACAAAACTTTTTTCCTAAATATCATGGCCAATTATATNATATATATATATATATATATATATATATATATATATATATATAAAACAGGTATTTTTTCTAATTTTAGAATGTTTTTAATATTTAATTTTAATATTAATACTAATTTTAATATTTTTCTATATGTGCAGCCATGTGTTTTGTCTCTCTCTATGTTCTCCGCCTATAATTATGCTTGCATGTGCTTGTGTCCTGTACCTCTCGCAGAGTCGCAGCATCCAGGATGCCGAAAGCCAGAAGAACATGATGAAGACCAGCAGCGTGCGGGCAGGATACTGGTTCATTAACACCTTGAGCACAAAGCGGAAGGTGAAATTGATGTTGTTGAGGGAGCCGATGCTCCTGTAGGAAGCGCTGAGGAGAACCTTGCTGTGCAACAGGACCGCCCTGTGCACCAGATACAACCTCAGGAACATAAGGGCGGACAGCAGGAGCTCCACATCTAACATGACTTCTCTGTGACTGGAGGATAAGCAGAGGGGAGCAGAGGAATTTCCCTCTGATTTCCCCCCCAGCCTGTTCCCCATATCTGGCCTCAGGTAGGTGGCTACAGGATGGATAGCACACACAATGAGCTCCAGGGAGATGCCAAGCACCCGGTTAGTGGTCATGGCAATGCGCCAGTCCACCTGGTTGTGGTCAATGATGAAAAGCTTGAAGAAAGGAAAGAAAAACAGAGGCAGGATGTATATCAACAAGAGAATCACTTGATTGATCTCACAAGGAAGCAATGATTAACAAAGTATGGCAGAGAGGAGAGAATGAGAAAGACATTCTAGATTCCGTATACGAGCGTAGCCAAAATAAACCTTGCCCTACCCTCTCTGATAGGGCGCCTTGCTGTAAACCACATTTCTTGTGAAGGACAAATGTGTCAGTGAAATTACTCATAACCATAAATCACAAACAAATGCCTCGTTAATTTTTTGACATAAAAATATCTTAAACATGAGCCAAAGCAGGAAGAGAATAACACTATATTGATCCACAGAGAGGTAATATGGTTCATGTTTGGGGTTATCCCATACTTCGGAAAGTACGTGTCCTGGAATTTTGTACCAAAAATGATTTTTACTACACCTGTTGTATCTCTATCCAAATCTAGCTGCTGTTATGCAGACTCCATAAGGAATAGATTACATTAGCACTTTAAGCAAGGGTTTTCATTCTGCTGAAAAAGAAAGAGACCCCACGCCTTAACTTTGGGGGCTTGTATTCTATAGTGCAATGTCAGACAGTGGGGGTTTGTTTGTATGGGGAGGTAATAATAAGGGGATTTTGTAAATATCTGTATTAATACAATTACAGTAATAATATTATGCTATATCATGCACAGATATACATTTGCAAAAAAACAAGTCATATATTTGCTAGTGTAGTGATAATAAAATGTACACTCAGCATGCGGTTGCAAAATTTCCTGCTGTGATAGGAATCACAACTGAAAGTTAACTACATTTAAATGTTACTCTGGAAAGCCTATGTTGATGGGGGTGCAGAGAGGGTGCTAATGGGGTGCCATGTAGCCCCCTGGGAATAGTTTAGTGTTTGAGTTGTGCACAGAGAAAGGGGTGGGTGTTGGAGAGAACTGAGGGACTATAAAAGCTGGTGACAGTGTTGTCATGGTAACAGAGGGAATGCACATGATAGAAACATGCTGAGCTTTTAGGACAAGAAAGTGGTTCTTGATCCAGATGTGTTGAAGTTCACTATACTAAATGAAGTATACACCATTTCAAATGACAAACACAACGACATTTTTTTCTTGTTATTACCCTGTAACAGATTGTTGCCTTTATTCTTCTGTTTAATTTATGTGCTTTGACCCCAACGAATAAAAAAGTGTGAGGTGTAATAGACAATTTGTCTCAAGGGTTTATTCTGAATTAGTCTAATGCAGAGTTGTTATGTTTTTGAGCTTATACCAGGCATGTAAAAAACACACACAGCCCCCCCCAACCCCCTCCATATCGCTGACTCGGTGTGAGGAGTCCCAGATAAGCCACGCCTCCTTCTAACAGTTCTTTCTTATCTCTCTGCTACACTTGCAGGTCCCCATTATAAAAGACTTTCTGCTTCTGACACTCTATTCTCTCGATTCTCTATTCGGTCCTCCATCAATTTTCCTCTTGTATTATCAGTTAATTGATTTTGCTTAGTGACATAGATCATTGATCCCACACTTCCTATGTCACTGATCCCACTCCTCACCTATTTCATTATGACACATTATGACATTATATCACATTATTCATTATCCAATCAAATGCAACGTGATACCACATCCAATCAAATCTGTGAAGTCTTACTGCTATCCTCCTGCTAGCAAGAGTTTTTTGGCAATGTTTAATCACATCCACTTTTAGCATTAAACATAGATGACATCAAATTACATTTCTGTCACGCAAGACACTGCAACAGATGGAAGTCAAAGACGATATTAACTAAACACTTTAGAAGAATCTTTTAACATGAATGTGTTCAGTCACCAAAAATTGTAAGGATCAAAGTAAAGCCAATTCAGCAGATTTAGCTTTGACGAGAACACTCACCCTGATGTCTTTATAATGGAAGGCGATGATGAGAACGAGCAAACACCCAGTGGAAACACTGATGAGGCCGTTTATGGAGAGTGCATATACGGATCCCTAGAGAGAAGAGACACGACAAAAAGAATGAACGCTCATCACATAATTAAAGTGTATAGTGAGGTACTTCCCCAAATGTGATACAAAAACATCTAATTGGTATACTAGCTTAAAGTTACAGTATCAGACCTTCATTTCCACTGCGTACCTATTACATATAGCTTAAATCAAACGTGGCAGACGTTTCCTTTCGGAAAATCAGCAATTAAACATATTTTTAGAATATTAAGATTAGCTTTGCCGAGGGCTGAAATTAATTTTTTGCTCACTCCAAACACCATGTTATGTGTACCATGTAACGGTGCCAAGCTTATATGCCGTTAAAGGTCAAAACTCAAATCCATTATTCGAACAGGCCCTAATTATTCACTAAATGATGTGGAAAGATGCAATATGGCCGCAGGCGGTGTGAGCAACACAAAGGGGGAGAAAGACAAAATGTGGAAAAACTTGCATAAATAGCCAATTTTCCTGCATAAGCAGGTTTCCAGGAGAACGGTAAGCTAAATTAAACTGTCTTTACTGGAAGATTGGAGCTGTGCTGTTAGTATGCATATTCATTCCTCCCTCATGCCATTGGCATCAAAATGTATGAAAACAAACATATATCAATAAACACAAATAGTAATAGTAAAAAGATAAGACTTTTTTACACTTCACAAAGGAGCTTTGATGTGTAAAAAAACACACACATCATTGATCCCACACTTTGACCTATTTCATTACGACATCACATTATTCATTATCCAATCAAATAACAGCCTGTGCTTATGTCACACTGTTTTGCATTAGATATCAATATTCTTTTAATTACTCATTAAAAGTCATTATTTTGATTAATTTATTATTATTATTCATTATCATTCATTATTCTTCACCCTTATATAGATTCAGTGACAGATGACAGTTCCATAGACCACTTATACCAGGTTTGCTACCACAAACATTGCAGGTTTAGATATCTAAGAGCCAATACTAACTAGCAAGATGGTTATACTAAGCAAGAGCCTATACTAAGCAAGATGGCTAAAGATAGATAAGAGAGGGCTGTTTTGTATGCTTTATGTAATACATTTTAAGTTGCCTTGGAAGAAAAGCTAAATGACAAATGAGAGACCACTTTTGATATGATGACATATCTGACATAACAAGATTATTAGGCAAGGTGCATAACTTGCAAGGGAAACTTCAGTGGCATAGGTTTAATTCCCAATCAATCCATTGCGATGACTTGTTGACAGATTTTACACAGTTTAAGGATAGTTTATCATTTTCTTCTGTGCTCAATTAAATGTGTGTGTGAATGCAACACAACAAAATTAAGAAAACAGTAAGTTTAGGGGGGGTAGGGCTGAAGTTTGTTTTTCCCACTCCAATCACCACGGTATGCGAAGAGAACAACACGTGAGAATCAGCACAGTGCTTATGTCCCATTAGAGGTCAACACCCAAATCCATTATTCAAACAGGCGCTAATTATACACTAAATGGTGTGGAAAGATGCAATATGACCAAAGGCAGTTGGAGCAACACAAAGGGGGAGGGGGATACAAGGGGGACAAAATGTGGAAAAACTTGCATAAATAGCTGCTTTTCCTGTATAATTTGGATTCCAGGAGAATACTAAGCTTAAATACATCGCCACGCTTGCAGTAGGCTATGCTTTCGAACTCCACATGAATTCTTTCTCTAAATTGACATACACGTTTTTGAAGCAGCGTGACCGGAAATAATTGCATAAAACGTCAAAAAAACAAGTCAAAAAAATAAATGGGAAAATGCATTGAATATCTGCCCATCAGATCCATATCCAGAACAATTAAACATGACTCAATCAGAGCTACCTGGCCAACCCACGTTTACTATTTACAGTAATAAAGCTAACAATTTTGTCTTTTAGTCCATTCTTAAATTAAAATGTGCATTGTAATACACATTATGTAGTACAGTAGATAGAGCTAATTTTTTAGATGTTTAGCTTTTAGATTTAGATGTTGAAGGAACAATACTTTTACTATTATACTTACAGTACGTCACTATTTACGTGTAGCTATTTTCTTAGTTATTTGTCTTTATGGTTCAACTGCATTCTTATCTGTTATCTGTTAATACCTTTGTACCAAAGTAATGATTTAAAGTAATTTGTGTTTTACTAAACTGCCCATCTATGGGGGTGTTAGTTTCCGCTGAAACACTGAACCAGCTAATCAACAAAATTTAATTCCTATATTCTTCTAATAAGTTTTAACTATTTAAATGGGTTTTTGTAAATGTATCTTAATCAGTATTTTTTCAGGTTTATCAAAGAGCAATCAGGCAGAGCAAGATATATTTATAATTACAAACAAAAACAACAATACCACATAAAGATATCCTCCATTAGAACTTTTGAAATTAGTAAATTATATCATATTGGTAATACTGTAATCTCAGTAAATCACTTGACCTAATTGACTAACATATTTTAGTTGATATATAGTTTGGTCTCAATGTCTGGATTATCTGCCCTTTTTCTAAATATATTTGTTTGTATTGTGTATAAAGCATGGCATAATGATGACCAGACAGGTCACAAATCAGAATACAGAATTACATTTCTGGAACCCATTAGAGGCACAGAGTTATCTGTTATCTATATGATGTCTGGTTTCCCTTCTTAACTGGTATTATGTGAATTATCTCTGTAGACAGTAGGCCTAGATCATTTCGCTTGCCTAAAGTTGAGTCATAAGCAGTCCCACATGGGTCCTGCGTGCAAAACTCTGCAGAAGCTCCACAGATTTCCACAGAATTGCCCATCAGTCAATCCCATCAAGTTCTGCACATGCTCCGCCCATTTCTTACATATTTTGTAAACTTTTGTTTAACTTTTTATGTTTTTAATGTCAATACCAAGAGTGTAAGGCTATCAGATCTATTTAAACACATTTCCCATTACGCAAAGTTTCACTGATTTTCCTATAAACAATCCACACAGAAAATACAGAAAAGCCAACATATTACGCCTGGCCTGGTCATATAAATGTTAGGTTAATAACACAAACATTGAAATTAACATGGGTGGTTTTACATTGCACCTCTTGTCGAACTTCGTATTTGTGTTCTGTTTCATCCAAATTTCACAAATGAACTCCTTCACAGGCTGCTGAAAACATATAACAGCTACAACATCACGATTACTCATAATGAGCTGTTCCTACTGTTCAAGCTGCTAACCACCGCCAAAGTTAACCACATAGAAAGATGTCTTATAATTGGCTTATAATTGAGTGCGTCACGAGGTTTCAAGTGGTACAACGCACTGTGGCAGTTTTAAACCAACAGAATTTAAAAAAGAAAATTAACGGACTCGAACAAATTAATAGAAAGTCATTTTTTATCAAGAATATTTTTTTGTATATATAATTTTCCCCTCCAGAGTTCATTCTCCATCCATCAATTTCATTACGAGACTGAATCCAGCCAGCTTCTTATTCGAATGATCCGTTACACCTTGTCTCAGGTGCACCATCATTACCAGGATTTCATTATGGGATGAAATGAGCTATAGATTTACTTACTGGTTCATACACTACTGGGCACAGTTCAGCATGTAATATCATCAGCATTATTCCTAACATCGCGGTTCCCAGAGCCCACGCACAGAGGCACCTCTTGTCCTCCAACAGAAACTTTCTGTCACGAAGTCTGTAAAGATTTACCCCCTCGATCGGGCTGAGTCTCTTTCCCGACTGCGACAGCGGCACCCTAATCTCCATCGTCTCCCCGTTGTGGTTGGCAAGTCCATCACAGTTTTTTCCATCCACCTTCGAGTCGAAATGCGAGAGGCGAGCAGTCATCTCCATATCCATAGCGCGCTCTCGTCTTCAGTCCGTGCAGACCTGATCGCCGTTTACAGTCGCCTTGTCCCCCATCCTAACTTTCCCTCCCTCCATACGAAATTTCTAATTGACCGGTGGAAGGCATCGCACAGTGAGGTTAAGCAGTTTTCTAGGTCGTCCACTTTTGCATAGCCGAAATCCGAAACGCGCACCTGAAGTCTTCCACTAACACTGCGCTCTGAGGTTTTGACTGTAGCCACACGGGTGAAAATGCGCTCCGAAACGGTTCAGTACGGTTGCGCTCTTACGTATGCCGAGGACAAAATACTATGGATGTACTACAGTAACTTCTTATAAAGTGCCACCACCAAATATGACTACTATGACTCATGTCACAAGTGTATTCTTCATTTGTTGTCATTATAATGTTAAAAATACTGCGCACCCATTTGGCAAAATGTTCTAAGAGTTGCATTACGATTTCGGTTAAAACGAGTGATGGAAAGGGTTACTACATTATACACTAAAGTTCCGAACAAATAATCATACACTCTCACGTCAGAAATACGTTTTAAATGTGTAATATTTGTGTTCTACGCACGTCTCATAATCACTATGGACGCTGGCACCTCCAGTGGGAGACGCGATTAATGCACGATGACCAACGTTTAGTTAACTTTCCCTAACAGGTATAGATCAACCAACAACTGCACTGCCCACATCAGCTACTTTAATCGTTATTGTACAGTGAGACTATGATTAATAAACAAATAACCAGTTTCTGACAAAGCTAATTTGAAATGTTTGGAGATCATTTGTAGATACTAAAATGACTTTAACTATCACTTCCTTAACGAACTCTCATTTGACAGGTTAGTCAGATATAGTAAGCAAGTATAAACTGGAGAAGCACAACCACATGGTTTGTCGCTGTCCTCTCTTCGTTTGCAAACCTCCTCCTCCAAACTCAATGAACTGACGCCGAATCCGTCTTCGTGCAAAACATCGGCCGTCTTCCTATTGGAATGACGTTATGACCTTGAGCCATGTGACGCACCCGTCCCATGTGGATCCTTCCGCCACGGCATCCTGTAGCAGGTTTTATACTATGCAGTTTTTACTCGAGTTTAAAGAGTTAAAGGTTTCAAAGATCCTACCTGTATTAAGCTCTATATTGCTTTAAAAGGCCACAGCTTCATTGCAAGGGATTCATACTAGTTTAGGAGTGTTGATGTTTGTTTTACTTATGAATAGGAAACTACTTTCAAAAGTAGAATTTAGGAATAGATTAATTTCAGAATTAAACAAACACTACACGTATATGCAACGTCATTCAACGTCAGTTTAATATGAAAATTTTGAGGAAACAAAATGAAAAACAGGCAACTGTTTTAGTAATAAAATATATTTGTGGCAAATAAAAGCATGGACAGAGCTTATAAATAAATTGTCCTTTTGCTAAGGAAAGCAATATTTACAGTGATTACATAGTCATAAAGCATTTTATGTATAAAGCACAAATAAATATGCATTTGAAGTTTAAGCAAAGAAAACATACAAAAGTCATTAAAGGTAATACATATACAAAAACTGGTTAAATTAAACAATGAAAAAACAAAGGCACCATTCCAGTGCCTTGTCCCCTGCTATAAAATGACATATAATAAAATCACATAAACGGATTATTCAATAAGATCATTTTGTGAGATGAGATTTTGAGAGAACACTGTACACTTTTACATGTAGCTAAATCCAAAGCAAACGCCAGCAGGTCTCCTTAAGTCCAGAAGAAAATCCATGTACAAAACACATTGAAATGAAATGGCTTAAGGCGAGGTATACTACCATCTAGCGGTTTTGAAATAAATTACAACACATGTACCAATACAAAGCACCACAGCGTCACTGTGCACCGAATCAAGCATAATTAATTAAAGTAATACCACCCTCTCTTCACCTTGAACAGATATGATTATTTCCAAACCAATGTGAACGAATGAATTCACATTGTTTACCAGCTGTATCCATATGTAGCAACAAACTACCAAGCAGCACTTTATGGCTTTAGAATTTTGCATAGAAGTGTTTTGTTACCTGATATTTTTTTAGAGGTTTAAATTTACATGTATGCATTTGGCAAACACTTTTATTCAAAGCGACTTACAGTGCATTGATGATTTACATTTTTATCATATGTGTGTTCCCTTGAAATCAAACCCATGACCAGTTGAGTTATACATACCAGATATTGCTATTGATAGTTCACAAAACTATCTCACCCGAGATGAATTGGTGGCTAGGCCATTTAACATTCGGGAATGTGCTTTTACTAAGAAATATTTAATGAAAAGAATTCCGATATTTTAAATGACATAAAATGCCACTTAAGCACATTCTAAAAATTAAAAGGTCCAAAAAAAATAAAAAATACATACTTTTAAACATTCCCCACATTATCTGATGGAAATATTTTTTTCTTTAAATAAACAATACCAAGTATGCAGCGATCTAACTTTGGTAAAGTAAGTAAGAAATATTCCTGTGAAGTTTTTGATCAAGTAACAGCAAACCAGTGATTTGTGCAAAAGTGGTTTAAAAATATTGTTTGATTTAGTGACTAACCCTATATTTAGTAAATCCAAAACCCCATATAATAATTGTGTAAGTGAAAAGAATCAAGTTAAAAATAGTTACGTAGTATTAGTGAAACTGGCATGCTTGACAATACCTTTGGTTTTTAAACAGGTGTAAAAGCATTAAGTAATTGGGTAACAGACCTCTAGAGTTGTAAATTTGTCTTGGATTATACACATACCAGGTGCATGTGCTGATATGGTTTGGGACAAGTTTTACCCTTTTACTGTCCCCCAGGTTTGCAGTGTAGCGTGAGGCACCATGAACTGAGGTGTGGGTTTGGGAAAGACGTAGTAAGCAACCAAAGGAGAAGGTGCTGGTGCACATATGGGCGTCAAGAACATGCCTCTCTTCTTCTTGTGCTGGGGCCACATTGGTGCAGGATGATAGAAGTAATGAGGAGCAGGGATCTGTTAATAACAGGCACAGTATTTATGTCCATGTCAATCTAAAGACCAACATCGAATCGACATGCCACAAAACACTGTAGTCTTTATTCCTGAAGGTACAGTAGTAAACAAATCCTACAAGTACTGAATACAAGAGCTGTGGAGCAAATAATCACTGTTGGAATAAAATACAGGCAGTTTTCTTTTGCCCTTGCTAGCGATCTATACATTATAGCATGCCGCGCAGATCACTCCACTTAAGTGTACTCAAGTGTAGTGCCCTGCTGAAGTAAACTTGAAACAATCTGTTTACCTGAGCTTGTGGAAATCTGCGTGGCCCTTTTGACTCCCTTGCTTTGGATCTTGTTGTACGAGCCGTGTTCTTCACCATCTCCACCACTTGCTTTGTTTCTTGCTCTTTCATCTCCTCTTCTGTATCACTTGAGACTGTGGAGCCGCAGTCAGAGGAGGTTGCTGAATGGTAATCGGAAGTATCCAGATTCACAGAATCCACTGGACTAAAAGTGTCATTCTGATTCAAGTGAATCTCTTTTTCCTCCTCTTCCACTTTTGTAAACTGAGCCACTGTAAAGTATCTGCAGTTCTCCCCAGAGCTGCAGAGGAACATGAAGGTCAGTGAATACTTCTGACTTAAAGACTAGTAAACTTACTGCACAGAACTTATCCAGTACAATCATACACAAAATGCCGTAAAACTTGACTGATCACAACTTTTCTTCACTGATTTGTCTAATATCACAGCTGCCCTAAAGCTCAAGCCCATCGTACAGTAAATATGCTTAAACATTTATATGCACAAATTTCCGCTCATTATTCCAGTTTTGACTTATTTAATGTGTGCATATCTTTTTTTTGCCAGTCACAACATAATAATTATGATATCAAAACAAAACATATCTTGTTTGTACATTTGTCAAAATCTAAAAAACTTTTGCAATTGCAAAACCTCACATAAACACGTCTCTTACATTGTCAGCTTATAATTTTTTTTAATTTTTAATAATTTTTCAGTGCCTTTGTTGAACACAAAAACTTAATGATATAACTAACTATCTATATGACTAGAAATATTAGATAACTTACCGCACGCACACCTCCAGAGGGTCAATCCATACAGTGATCTGACGAGGAAAGCCCAGCTCACACGGCTTTAGGTCGCTCTCTACACATGCACGTAACACTGATTCATCGCAGGGAACTCCTTCATTTAATCTGATGCATCTGTGTATTCACAAAAAGGCACAGAGTGAGGACTTGATGTTGTGATCATCTTTTGTATTTTTTACAAAATACTTTTTGTATTTTGTATTTGTTTCATTTTTTGTAAACATCAAATCTTACGCAGCAATTTGACAACAAATTACAAAGCACTACTGCAATGTGTAAAGACATTGTTGGTTGCTTTGGAAAAAAAGATTGTATTGTAATTTACAAAATTTGTAACAAAAAAAAAGTCTAAAACAGAAAAAGGCCAATAGCCTGTACAAAATCTAGCACAAATTCTTTTAATGAGCTGTTTAGAAGCATTTTTGATTACCTGTACGCTTGTCCCTTGCTGGGGTTGTCTGGGTACCAGTGGCCTGTGAACTTTTCAAGCAGAAGCTCTTGTAGTTTAGCCGCAAACCGTTTGGCTTTGTTTTCATCTACACCTCCACGCTCCACTGCCAAGCACTTGAGAAAGTTCACCCCAGCTCTCACTTCTCTTCTCATTCTCCCACTGCACATAATAAGAACAGTAAAATTCAGTGTTGCGGTTTTAATACACACACAACAAAATGCTGTTAGAGGAGCTGTGATCATCTTTGCTCATCCTCCTGTAAACATTGGAAATTCTAATTTAGAACATTATACTTTGTTTATATTTTACAATTTGGTGTCATGATTAACAAATAAAAGAAGCATTTTGTTTTAGGATAAGTTTGAGTTCACCTAAGCGAGCTAAGTTTCCAGTTACCTGTAAAATAAGCACATTTTCACACATTTCCACCTAAAACACCTACACAGTTGTAGTTGACTTTTTAGCATTATAACCCTTTCCATGTGGGTCAGCAGAAACTTCTCTCTTTTAATCTGTCTCTTGAAACTTCGGTTTAAACTGTATGCCAGCTATTTTTTATCTCCACCACAGGTAAATACTAGTCGGATTGATATAATGCCTCAGCCATAATTTGCATTGAAGGCAAATTAAAGTTTTACAACAGTATCATACTAAATAAAGTATATTGCTGCAAACCAAGTCATGTAAATCCACTGCTAACATGCATCCACTGAACTTCACGACCTGTTGTAGAGAATGGAAGCATGCAAATGTATGTTATTAATGTTATAGTGCTATAATCCTGAGATCTGCTTTTGGCCTTCACCAATTCAAGCAATTCAAAATTACATGATTCTTATTATAGGAACAATCAGTGCTTGTTTTGACAATGGCAGCATAATAATTATCACATTCTGAATCACATGAATGAATCACACTGAGTTGCTATAAAAATATAAATATGTTTTTTGTGTAAAAGTAATTAATTAATTATTGAGAACTTACTTCACTGTATGATGTAATATTTCATATTTCACCATGTGATTGTACACCTTCACCATTCCTATACACATTTTGTTTGAGGGTTTTAAATGTTCTAACAAATACATTTTATACTTCAAATGTCTGGTTATCAATTAATATTTTTAACCAGAATAAAAAATTAAGGTCTAATTATATCACCAATTAAGTGCCAAATAATGTGTCACTGATTAAGACAAAAATCAACTACTATAAACTGTACCAGTTCTACTAATAACACCCCGAGGTTGTAATATTATGCAACCCTTGAGCAACACATTGCAAGCACACTCATGCCTTAGTCATAATGCTGATTTGAGTGACACAATACCAGTCATTCAAGAAGTCTCGTGAATGACTCTTGAATGACAAACCATACACAGCTTGAATATAACTCAGATTTTTCCACCTAAATGTCAGAGTGTTGGGCTACTTGTGCCAGCACCTGCAGACTGCAAAGCTAAGCATGTTTGAGGCATATGTGTGGTTTCAGTTGGTGTGCGAAGCAGCTGCTCTGTGAACAGGTCGACAGGTGTTAATGGCTTTTGTCTAGGCTGTGGCCTAATTTTAAGGCACATAAACGTTGTATTTATGTTTGAGTAGCAGGTGGCACCACATCAAATGTGAGAATGACTACAGATTAAATGTCAGATGAAAACTAAAAAAACTTCTTAAAACAATTGTTCAACATCATAACGTAGATCTTTGTAGGACTTTCAAAAGACAGACAAGATCCAGACAATATTTACAATTCTCAAAAATATTTTCTATTAGAAACTATGCTGCGTGTCCACACTGTACAGTAGAACTGAAAAGAAAAAGGCACATGTATCCTTATTTAGTCACGTGGTACACGATCACCACATGCTTCGAGGTTTTTAAGCAATCGCCTAGGAAGTAAAAACAACGATTGAAAAGTTTTGATCGGTTTTAAAGGTTAAGACATTTCGTCCTTTTTGTTTATAAACATGCCTTTTAAGCGTTACTCAAAATGCGGCAGCTTACATACATCAACGGAAATTCCCAACCAAAAATCCCAAACATTTTGACAACTTTTAATTTTATTAATTTACAACAACAACTACTATAATCTATAGGTTATACGATAGAATATAATTCCTTACCGAAGTGTGTAGTCGCAAATACGATAAATTCAAAATTACTTGGTATGTTTTCGTTGTCTTCCACTTCCTTATAACTCTTTTGTCCAAAATGATGATAACCCGAGCACGCACGCTGCTTCCTTGTTATAGTTCACGCTCGCACTGTTCCACGTTTCTTCAGTCTTGCTGGATTCGGTCGACCCACAAACACGTCATTTTACCGTAAACGGTAAGCGTATGACTCACTTCCTTGTCTGTACAGCTCAGCTTTAGACACAGTTTGGTCTGTGTTTGTGACGTTGAATTACTCACAACCAAATATGGGCAGTAGTGATTTATTAGGAAGTAGATGTGAAGTAAAAAAATGTAAGAAGCAAATTGGTCAGAATGTTTACTATTTATTTATATAAATATAATTTAAAACACTATTAGCTTAAAACGTCAGTCAGAAAGTCTTTTGAGGACATGGAAGGAAGGCGTCTGACAGTAAGTAACTAAAACGTATTGTTACACTATATTAACAGCAGCACAGTTGCGGATCGGTATAGAATTACATGCTTGATAGAGCTGAATTTCTTCTATCGTGCAGCAGATGGCACAACTGTTCTCCAATCTATTTCATGTCTGTTTTTTGCAGCTCTCTCTTTTTCTCACTCACTCACTCACTCTGTCTGGAGGAAGGATCTGATGTAAGAGGCTGTTCATCTACCTGCATAAATGTTAGATCAGCTTGCTTGTATTGAAAATGTTCTGACAGTATGATTTCCACTAGAGAACAGTATGATGTGATAAAGCTGTGTGCGGTGTGATATGATCACTTCAGGCAGTCGGTCACTTTCGAATCAGACTCACAGTCAGATCACAGCGCCATGCTAAATCAGAAGGAGAGAGAGAGAGAGACAAAGGAAGGTGGCCAGATTAGAGAGAGAGAGAGAATATAAGAAGGACATTACCAATATTCAGTAAATTTCCTTACTGGCAGTGCAGAGGTATGTTTAATGGGAAACACATTTCTGAATCTACTCTGTAAGCAAAGGGGAACTCGGGAACAAAAATGCAAAAACAGTGTGATTCTTCCTTTTTCCTCCCACCTTTGTCTTTTCCAACTTGGCTCCAGATTCCATGTCAGTGGGTAATTCCGGTCCTCAGCTGGTAGACTGATTGGATTTTTCCTGGACACGTTTGAACAGGCAATTAATTTGGTCAAAAAGCCATGGGTGATTTGGCTCACCACTTGAATGAAGTCTTACGGCGCATGATGTATTCCTTTGAACTTCCACCTCAGCTCTTGTGTAGCTTGCGGTACGAAAATCATTATGGTGGAAGCTTGTGTAGGTTACTTGTTTAATTTTACAGGTTTCAAAATGCAATGCTAAAATAGAAATAAGCCTTGAAATTAAAGGTAATATGTGTGTGTGTTTTCACATATATTTCAATTTCAATCATATTTCAATAAATTCTGCTTTAATTTCTGAGCCCTGTTATTCCAGTTGCCGACAAATGTATGTTGTATTGCAGAAAAGTAGAGAGTATAAACCACAGATGCCTCTTATAAACCACAGATGCCTCGGCCATGAGAAATGATCAAGAAGAAGTTATAAATAAGGCTTATACACATGCTCATTCTGAAGTTGCCCAGGCTGAGCTATGCATCAATGGGATTTTAACACAGGGACATGACACTGTAAAAGGTTGTGGATTTGATCCCCAGAGAACACACATACCGATCACACAGATAGCATTAATGCACTGTAAGTTGCTTTGGACAAAAGTGTCTGCTAAATGCATAAATGTAATGTAAAATGTTTTAATGGTAGAGTGTTCAATTTTAGAAAGCCAGGCCTCCAACAATAGTGTGTTGAGGTAAGCAAATATACAGTTTGACAGGCAAGTAGGACATTCTATCATTCGAACCAAATGCAATGATTGGACAAGCATTTAATGGTCCTGTACCTTACCACCGATCAGAGGTTATTTGTGTTGAATATGGAATGTAACAACAAAATTAGACAAAAAATTATAAAAGACGAAGCTAAACAAGAGAAAGCTGTGGATTTTTATATAATTTGATTTGTTTTTTTAAAACATTTACGATGGGCCTTAGTGTAGTATTTTAATATTTTACAACTTAGTAATTAAGAAATTCAATAATTTATTCCTATTTCTCAACAAAAAATCACTTTAGAATCCACTTTGTGTCAGTGAACTCCACATACCCAAATGTCATGTGCTAGTTCCTTCGCCTTTAAAAATGTATCGATTTCCTAAGCTTCTAGCAAGCTTAATGCAATCAGTAGCGATGGCCTTTCAAGATCTGCGCTAGTATAAGCATACCGTCCTCTCATTCTCACACACACTCATTCTCATTGTACCCCCCTCACACCCTCAGGTAATGATTGTCCTTGGGCAAAAGAACAGTTTGTCTGCATTAGGAGTGAAGTGTTTCCTAATGGGATTGTTCTCCAACCTAATGATGTTAAATATGAAGAGCCAGTTTGGTTCTCTAATGAAGGTGAAAGAGATTGCAGCACACTTCTGTTTTGACCTTTGTTATCTTCCTTGTCTTTTGTTTCTCCCCTTTAATTCCTCCTTTGCTCTATTCTAAAGCAGATCGATAGCTGTTTCTGTTTGCAGTTTGCACACAGATCTGCATCTGGTTATGTGAAGATAATGTGTGGTGTGATCTGTCCTTCTGACTTTTGGAGAGGACAATCAAAGAGGCGTGACTGTGATTTTGATTATTCGTGAAGGTTGTTCAATGTCATCAACACAATGTAAAGCTGACAACTTCACTGTTCTCCTTGTGACAACCAGATCAAGTCTCCTGAATCAAAAATCTGCCATCTACTTTGGAGAAGTAATTTTAATTTATTAACCAAGAGATTACTGAGGAGCACTGATCTAAATATGTCTAATATGTGTTTAGGATTTGCCCTAAGAAGATTATCTAAGTAAAAATTGGTCATGTGTTAAGGTGAATGAGAGATTTTGCTGAACAAAATCAAAACTTAAAACTCAAAACTTTTCTAGATGTGGCATTTCCTGATTCAAGCAAGTACTGCCCAACATTAATGTCACTTTGACCTCAAGGAACAGAAACGTGTCTGTTCCAAATGACAGCATCATTAATAGGGGTATGAAAAAATGACTTGCTAAAAATGTATCAAGTCAAGGCAGTTGTAAGGGTGATAGGGGCTCTTGAGGCTGTCACATTTAAGCCAAACATGAGAAATACAATATTTCTTATTTCTTTCTTAACAAAAACATATTAACAATCTTTATAACAGCTTTAGAGTTCACCTAGTAAGTGCAAGATGTGTTAGTTCAGTGGTACGTTTCTTGTTCAGGGGACCAAATC